>CAKKTC010000216.1:0-45290 GCA_920104205.1 Eupeodes latifasciatus
ATAGAATAGAATAGAATAGAATAGAATAGAATAGAATAGAATAGAATAGAATAGAATAGAATAGAATAGAATAGAATAGAATAGAATAGAATAGAATAGAATAGAATAGAATAGAATAGAATAGAATAGAATAGAATAGAATAGAATAGAATAGAATAGAATAGAATAGAATAGAATAGAATAGAATAGAATAGAATAGAATAGAATAGAATAGAATAGAATAGAATAGAATAGAATAGAATAGAATAGAATAGAATAGAATAGAATAGAATAGAATAGAATAGAATAGAATAGAATAGAATAGAATAGAATAGAATAGAATAGAATAGAATAGAATAGAATAGAATAGAATAGAATAGAATAGAATAGAATAGAATAGAATAGAATAGAATAGAATAGAATAGAATAGAATAGAATAGAATAGAATAGAATAGAATAGAATAGAATAGAATAGAATAGAATAGAATAGAATAGAATAGAATAGAATAGAATAGAATAGAATAGAATAGAATAGAATAGAATAGAATAGAATAGAATAGAATAGAATAGAATAGAATAGAATAGAATAGAATAGAATAGAATAGAATAGAATAGAATAGAATAGAATAGAATAGAATAGAATAGAATAGAATAGAATAGAATAGAATAGAATAGAATAGAATAGAATAGAATAGAATAGAATAGAATAGAATAGAATAGAATAGAATAGAATAGAATAGAATAGAATAGAATAGAATAGAATAGAATAGAATAGAATAGAATAGAATAGAATAGAATAGAATAGAATAGAATAGAATAGAATAGAATAGAATAGAATAGAATAGAATAGAATAGAATAGAATAGAATAGAATAGAATAGAATAGAATAGAATAGAATAGAATAGAATAGAATAGAATAGAATAGAATAGAATAGAATAGAATAGAATAGAATAGAATAGAATAGAATAGAATAGAATAGAATAGAATAGAATAGAATAGAATAGAATAGAATAGAATAGAATAGAATAGAATAGAATAGAATAGAATAGAATAGAATAGAATAGAATAGAATAGAATAGAATAGAATAGAATAGAATAGAATAGAATAGAATAGAATAGAATAGAATAGAATAGAATAGAATAGAATAGAATAGAATAGAATAGAATAGAATAGAATAGAATAGAATAGAATAGAATAGAATAGAATAGAATAGAATAGAATAGAATAGAATAGAATAGAATAGAATAGAATAGAATAGAATAGAATAGAATAGAATAGAATAGAATAGAATAGAATAGAATAGAATAGAATAGAATAGAATAGAATAGAATAGAATAGAATAGAATAGAATAGAATAGAATAGAATAGAATAGAATAGAATAGAATAGAATAGAATAGAATAGAATAGAATAGAATAGAATAGAATAGAATAGAATAGAATAGAATAGAATAGAATAGAATAGAATAGAATAGAATAGAATAGAATAGAATAGAATAGAATAGAATAGAATAGAATAGAATAGAATAGAATAGAATAGAATAGAATAGAATAGAATAGAATAGAATAGAATAGAATAGAATAGAATAGAATAGAATAGAATAGAATAGAATAGAATAGAATAGAATAGAATAGAATAGAATAGAATAGAATAGAATAGAATAGAATAGAATAGAATAGAATAGAATAGAATAGAATAGAATAGAATAGAATAGAATAGAATAGAATAGAATAGAATAGAATAGAATAGAATAGAATAGAATAGAATAGAATAGAATAGAATAGAATAGAATAGAATAGAATAGAATAGAATAGAATAGAATAGAATAGAATAGAATAGAATAGAATAGAATAGAATAGAATAGAATAGAATAGAATAGAATAGAATAGAATAGAATAGAATAGAATAGAATAGAATAGAATAGAATAGAATAGAATAGAATAGAATAGAATAGAATAGAATAGAATAGAATAGAATAGAATAGAATAGAATAGAATAGAATAGAATAGAATAGAATAGAATAGAATAGAATAGAATAGAATAGAATAGAATAGAATAGAATAGAATAGAATAGAATAGAATAGAATAGAATAGAATAGAATAGAATAGAATAGAATAGAATAGAATAGAATAGAATAGAATAGAATAGAATAGAATAGAATAGAATAGAATAGAATAGAATAGAATAGAATAGAATAGAATAGAATAGAATAGAATAGAATAGAATAGAATAGAATAGAATAGAATAGAATAGAATAGAATAGAATAGAATAGAATAGAATAGAATAGAATAGAATAGAATAGAATAGAATAGAATAGAATAGAATAGAATAGAATAGAATAGAATAGAATAGAATAGAATAGAATAGAATAGAATAGAATAGAATAGAATAGAATAGAATAGAATAGAATAGAATAGAATAGAATAGAATAGAATAGAATAGAATAGAATAGAATAGAATAGAATAGAATAGAATAGAATAGAATAGAATAGAATAGAATAGAATAGAATAGAATAGAATAGAATAGAATAGAATAGAATAGAATAGAATAGAATAGAATAGAATAGAATAGAATAGAATAGAATAGAATAGAATAGAATAGAATAGAATAGAATAGAATAGAATAGAATAGAATAGAATAGAATAGAATAGAATAGAATAGAATAGAATAGAATAGAATAGAATAGAATAGAATAGAATAGAATAGAATAGAATAGAATAGAATAGAATAGAATAGAATAGAATAGAATAGAATAGAATAGAATAGAATAGAATAGAATAGAATAGAATAGAATAGAATAGAATAGAATAGAATAGAATAGAATAGAATAGAATAGAATAGAATAGAATAGAATAGAATAGAATAGAATAGAATAGAATAGAATAGAATAGAATAGAATAGAATAGAATAGAATAGAATAGAATAGAATAGAATAGAATAGAATAGAATAGAATAGAATAGAATAGAATAGAATAGAATAGAATAGAATAGAATAGAATAGAATAGAATAGAATAGAATAGAATAGAATAGAATAGAATAGAATAGAATAGAATAGAATAGAATAGAATAGAATAGAATAGAATAGAATAGAATAGAATAGAATAGAATAGAATAGAATAGAATAGAATAGAATAGAATAGAATAGAATAGAATAGAATAGAATAGAATAGAATAGAATAGAATAGAATAGAATAGAATAGAATAGAATAGAATAGAATAGAATAGAATAGAATAGAATAGAATAGAATAGAATAGAATAGAATAGAATAGAATAGAATAGAATAGAATAGAATAGAATAGAATAGAATAGAATAGAATAGAATAGAATAGAATAGAATAGAATAGAATAGAATAGAATAGAATAGAATAGAATAGAATAGAATAGAATAGAATAGAATAGAATAGAATAGAATAGAATAGAATAGAATAGAATAGAATAGAATAGAATAGAATAGAATAGAATAGAATAGAATAGAATAGAATAGAATAGAATAGAATAGAATAGAATAGAATAGAATAGAATAGAATAGAATAGAATAGAATAGAATAGAATAGAATAGAATAGAATAGAATAGAATAGAATAGAATAGAATAGAATAGAATAGAATAGAATAGAATAGAATAGAATAGAATAGAATAGAATAGAATAGAATAGAATAGAATAGAATAGAATAGAATAGAATAGAATAGAATAGAATAGAATAGAATAGAATAGAATAGAATAGAATAGAATAGAATAGAATAGAATAGAATAGAATAGAATAGAATAGAATAGAATAGAATAGAATAGAATAGAATAGAATAGAATAGAATAGAATAGAATAGAATAGAATAGAATAGAATAGAATAGAATAGAATAGAATAGAATAGAATAGAATAGAATAGAATAGAATAGAATAGAATAGAATAGAATAGAATAGAATAGAATAGAATAGAATAGAATAGAATAGAATAGAATAGAATAGAATAGAATAGAATAGAATAGAATAGAATAGAATAGAATAGAATAGAATAGAATAGAATAGAATAGAATAGAATAGAATAGAATAGAATAGAATAGAATAGAATAGAATAGAATAGAATAGAATAGAATAGAATAGAATAGAATAGAATAGAATAGAATAGAATAGAATAGAATAGAATAGAATAGAATAGAATAGAATAGAATAGAATAGAATAGAATAGAATAGAATAGAATAGAATAGAATAGAATAGAATAGAATAGAATAGAATAGAATAGAATAGAATAGAATAGAATAGAATAGAATAGAATAGAATAGAATAGAATAGAATAGAATAGAATAGAATAGAATAGAATAGAATAGAATAGAATAGAATAGAATAGAATAGAATAGAATAGAATAGAATAGAATAGAATAGAATAGAATAGAATAGAATAGAATAGAATAGAATAGAATAGAATAGAATAGAATAGAATAGAATAGAATAGAATAGAATAGAATAGAATAGAATAGAATAGAATAGAATAGAATAGAATAGAATAGAATAGAATAGAATAGAATAGAATAGAATAGAATAGAATAGAATAGAATAGAATAGAATAGAATAGAATAGAATAGAATAGAATAGAATAGAATAGAATAGAATAGAATAGAATAGAATAGAATAGAATAGAATAGAATAGAATAGAATAGAATAGAATAGAATAGAATAGAATAGAATAGAATAGAATAGAATAGAATAGAATAGAATAGAATAGAATAGAATAGAATAGAATAGAATAGAATAGAATAGAATAGAATAGAATAGAATAGAATAGAATAGAATAGAATAGAATAGAATAGAATAGAATAGAATAGAATAGAATAGAATAGAATAGAATAGAATAGAATAGAATAGAATAGAATAGAATAGAATAGAATAGAATAGAATAGAATAGAATAGAATAGAATAGAATAGAATAGAATAGAATAGAATAGAATAGAATAGAATAGAATAGAATAGAATAGAATAGAATAGAATAGAATAGAATAGAATAGAATAGAATAGAATAGAATAGAATAGAATAGAATAGAATAGAATAGAATAGAATAGAATAGAATAGAATAGAATAGAATAGAATAGAATAGAATAGAATAGAATAGAATAGAATAGAATAGAATAGAATAGAATAGAATAGAATAGAATAGAATAGAATAGAATAGAATAGAATAGAATAGAATAGAATAGAATAGAATAGAATAGAATAGAATAGAATAGAATAGAATAGAATAGAATAGAATAGAATAGAATAGAATAGAATAGAATAGAATAGAATAGAATAGAATAGAATAGAATAGAATAGAATAGAATAGAATAGAATAGAATAGAATAGAATAGAATAGAATAGAATAGAATAGAATAGAATAGAATAGAATAGAATAGAATAGAATAGAATAGAATAGAATAGAATAGAATAGAATAGAATAGAATAGAATAGAATAGAATAGAATAGAATAGAATAGAATAGAATAGAATAGAATAGAATAGAATAGAATAGAATAGAATAGAATAGAATAGAATAGAATAGAATAGAATAGAATAGAATAGAATAGAATAGAATAGAATAGAATAGAATAGAATAGAATAGAATAGAATAGAATAGAATAGAATAGAATAGAATAGAATAGAATAGAATAGAATAGAATAGAATAGAATAGAATAGAATAGAATAGAATAGAATAGAATAGAATAGAATAGAATAGAATAGAATAGAATAGAATAGAATAGAATAGAATAGAATAGAATAGAATAGAATAGAATAGAATAGAATAGAATAGAATAGAATAGAATAGAATAGAATAGAATAGAATAGAATAGAATAGAATAGAATAGAATAGAATAGAATAGAATAGAATAGAATAGAATAGAATAGAATAGAATAGAATAGAATAGAATAGAATAGAATAGAATAGAATAGAATAGAATAGAATAGAATAGAATAGAATAGAATAGAATAGAATAGAATAGAATAGAATAGAATAGAATAGAATAGAATAGAATAGAATAGAATAGAATAGAATAGAATAGAATAGAATAGAATAGAATAGAATAGAATAGAATAGAATAGAATAGAATAGAATAGAATAGAATAGAATAGAATAGAATAGAATAGAATAGAATAGAATAGAATAGAATAGAATAGAATAGAATAGAATAGAATAGAATAGAATAGAATAGAATAGAATAGAATAGAATAGAATAGAATAGAATAGAATAGAATAGAATAGAATAGAATAGAATAGAATAGAATAGAATAGAATAGAATAGAATAGAATAGAATAGAATAGAATAGAATAGAATAGAATAGAATAGAATAGAATAGAATAGAATAGAATAGAATAGAATAGAATAGAATAGAATAGAATAGAATAGAATAGAATAGAATAGAATAGAATAGAATAGAATAGAATAGAATAGAATAGAATAGAATAGAATAGAATAGAATAGAATAGAATAGAATAGAATAGAATAGAATAGAATAGAATAGAATAGAATAGAATAGAATAGAATAGAATAGAATAGAATAGAATAGAATAGAATAGAATAGAATAGAATAGAATAGAATAGAATAGAATAGAATAGAATAGAATAGAATAGAATAGAATAGAATAGAATAGAATAGAATAGAATAGAATAGAATAGAATAGAATAGAATAGAATAGAATAGAATAGAATAGAATAGAATAGAATAGAATAGAATAGAATAGAATAGAATAGAATAGAATAGAATAGAATAGAATAGAATAGAATAGAATAGAATAGAATAGAATAGAATAGAATAGAATAGAATAGAATAGAATAGAATAGAATAGAATAGAATAGAATAGAATAGAATAGAATAGAATAGAATAGAATAGAATAGAATAGAATAGAATAGAATAGAATAGAATAGAATAGAATAGAATAGAATAGAATAGAATAGAATAGAATAGAATAGAATAGAATAGAATAGAATTTGATTTGATTTGATTTGATTTGATTTGATTTATTGAGTACGTTAAAATCCTAACGTTACAGGTAATTATAAATATAAATAACTATAACAATAAAAATGAATGTATATATGTATATAAAAAAAAAAAAAAAAAATAAAAAAACAAATAACAATTAAATTTCTAATTTGCATAATTAACGAAAAATCTAATTTTAAACTGTTTTGATTTAATATTTACGTTGACAGAGTCAATTAAGTTATAATGTTTATTAAAAATATTAATTAACTGATTAATCGGACTGTTAGACCCATAGTTCGATCTGCTAAAACTGGGACGTATTGGCAAACTAGTTCTTAACCCAACACGGGCCGCGTTAAAGTTCAAACGACCCAAAACTGAGAAGGAGGAAATAGATCCATTCATTAATCCAACGATGAAGCAAAGCTGTAAAAACTCTCTATGAGCAGAAAGGGATGGGATATTCAAGAGAATTAGGTTCTGAGGGTAGGAAGGCCATTCAATTAAATTTGACCGAGGAAGAAATCGAAGGTAAAACTTTATGAATTTCTTTTGGACACTTTCAATTCTATTTGTGTGAACATTGTAATAAGGGGCCCATATAACACAGCCATATTCTAATACAGATCTGGCAAACGAAAAAAATAGACATTTAATTACGAAGGGATCACGGAACTCACTTCCAAAACGTTTAATAAAACCGAGTGATCTATTAGCTTTTTTGATTATTGAATCGTAGTGATCAGTAAATGATAACTTTGAATCTAGAATTATACCCAGATCAGAAAAGCTGGATTGGACGTGTAAACTAGAGGAGTTTAACATATAATCAAAAACAATGAAATCATGCTTGCGTGTGAAACGCATTGTCTTGCATTTGTCAACATTTAAAAATAAACGATTGTTGTTGCACCATTCCCAAAAACATAGTAGGTCATTTTGAAGAAGATTACAATCATTCAATGAATTTATTTTCCGAAATATTTTAACATCGTCAGCGTACATTAATGAAGAAGAGTTTTTTAAAAAAGATGGAAGGTCATTTATGAATAAGACAAATAATAGTGGTCCCAAATGACTACCTTGAGGTACACCGGAGTTAACTACAAACTTATTTGAGTGATTATGTCTGAAAATTACACTATAATGTCTATCACTGAGGTAAGAAGACAACCAATTGATAAAAGAATCATTTAGTCCAAATCTTGACAGTTTATTTAGAAGAATACTATGATTAAGCTTGTCAAATGCCTTGCTAAAATCGGTAAAAATGCAATCAACTTGCAGGTTTTTTTCAAAAGCGTCAAAACAGAACGTTGTGAATTCTAATAAATTAGTGACAGTTGATTTCTTTTTAACAAACCCGTGCTGATTTTCACTAATGATAGAAGAACAATTAAAAGATAAGACATCACAAACTAACAATTCGAACAATTTAGGAATAACAGAGAGTTTGGCTATGGGGCGGTAGTTAGTAACTAAGTGACTAGGACCTTTTTTATGAATAGGTTTAAGAAAAGCATATTTCCATAGATCAGGAAATGTAGAGTACTTAATTGAGTGGTTAAAAAGAATAAATAGTGGGTAAGATAAATGATTTGCACATTTTTTTAACATGAATGACGGTAAACCATCAGGGCCAGAACTTAGACTGTCGTCAAGTTTTAAAATTTGTTCACGAATTGTAGATTCAGTAATCGAAAAATTTATTAGTCCTAAGTGGGCATATTGTTGAGATGTCAGAGGGGATCGAGAGTCAGATGGGAGAGTTTCCTCAAAGGACTTCATAAAAAACTCCGCAAACATGTTGGATATAACTTTAGGATCTTGGCTAGAAAATTTATCAAACACCATACATATTGGGTAGCCATCAGTTTTTCTTTTAATATCAACAAAATTCCAGAATTTTTTAGGATTTATTTTAAAATCATTTCCAGTTTTGGTTAGGAATTCATTGTAAAGATAGTTGGAATAGTTGATAAATTCGTTTTTAAAATCAATATAATTTAGTAGGTCGCTATCAGTTTTAGTTTGATTGAACCTTAACCACGCCTTATTTCTTTTGTTTTTCAAGGATTTCAAATGCCGATCGAACCATGGGGGATAGTTATCTTTAGTTTTAACATGACGTAAAGGGATGGTTTCTAAAAAGCAGTCAAATATTATTTTATAAAACTTAAATAACTTATTATCTAGGTTTGAACCACTAAGCAAAGTATCCCAATCAATGAGACTTAATAGATTAAACAATTCATCAAAGTTACATTTTCTAAAATTGAATTCAACAAGATTACAAGCATTCGAAAAGTTACAAACATTCAAGTTCAAAAATATCGATAAAGCAGGATGATGACGATCTTCGATGACAAGTTTTACATCACTATGTGTAACAGCAGCGTCCGTGTTTAAAGACTCGGAAGAGTATACAAGGTCCAGTATTTTATTGTTATTGTTTGGAACTCCATTAATTTGATTTAAACAAAGGGCAGCCATCAAATCTATGAGGGAGATTTCTTTGGACGACGACAGATTAATAGGCAAAAATTCGCCGCTATCATTAGAATTAATCCAGTTTAGATCACTTAGATTGAAATCGCCAACTATGATTATTTCATCGTTAGGGTCAATGTTTTCAGTTATGCCATCCAGGCAGTCGTAAAGTTGATCATATACATCACTGTTGGAGCAAGGCGGAATGTAAGTAGCCACTACGTAGAGGAAACCATTAGGCATTTTTATCTTTATGCACAATATTTCAAGCAAGGATTGTCGGAAGTCATCGACGAGAGAGCACATTAACGAATTTTGTACGGCTATAATAATTCCTCCGCCAACCACGGTTGAATCATAGTTACAATGACGATCACGTCGGTAGATTTGGTAGTTGCTATCAAAAAGTTCAGAATTAGCTATTGATGAACATAGCCACGTCTCTGTTAAAACAATTACATCGTGAGGGAGGTTGGTTAAGTTCGTATAGACTATATTGGTTTTGGTCCGTAAGCCGTTAACGTTTTGATAGTAAATTAATACATGCTGCTGGGTTTTAGCGTTGTCAGTTACTGTCGAAAATGGTGTGGTTGTATCTTTGAGTTCCTGTTCACAAATTCATGTACGATTACACCATTAGGCCAAAATGATGGAGAATTCAGTAAATGGAAAATCGAGTCCGGACATCTTATTTTAAATGATGCATACTTGGAATAGTTCCTTTGAAGCATTTTCTCCACAGTGATTAATTCTAGTTTACCAATTTTCTGAATTAAATACGTTTTAATATCTAAAGCATTTGTAGATGGTGCAAGTTTAGAAATAAAAATTTGTTTTTGACCTTCAACAACTTTAAGTCCATGTACAATAGGAGATTCGTATCTATTATCTTCGATTGCAGGTTGCTCTACTGCAGGTGGCCCTACTGCAGGTCGCTCTATTGCAGGTCGCTCTACTACAGGTAATTCAAATGGTTGACTCGAGGAGTTTGGTAAGGAAGTTTGAACTGATGCAGAAGGAGAAATTGCAGTAATAGTTTCAGTAATAGTTTCGGAGGAAGAAATTGTTCTTAATTCTTGTGTTGTTATGGAGACCGGATTAGTTGGAACATATGATTCAAATACAGATAAACTTTGTTTCTTAGTGAAAGGATTCAGTTGACCAATATCTGTGTCCTTATCCATTTCGTCACTTTTCCATTTTGTAGATGAGGAAGAACTTTGCTCAGAGTTAGCATTAGAATTTTTTAACTTACTTCTTGTAAGTCGGCCTTGATGTGGAGGTTGCGATGCTAGGTTTTCAATTTTGTCTGAAAGGTACAGTAGTTGTTTGTGCATGTATTCTAAACGGTTGGTGTTTTCAATGACATTTCGAGCAATATTAGTGTATGCGAAAGGATCGCACTCGTCACAGAAATAATAGAAAGATCTATTTTTGGCAAATAATTTTATAGAGCTATGTGGAGCATCAATGCATTTCACGTGAAAAATTTTCCGACATATTCCATTGCAAATAATAGAATCAATTCCATAATCAGCAATTTCGTTACATAAAGAACAATTTGCCATGTTGTAAACGATTATTTTGGGATTTTGATTTTTGGCACAAATTTAAAATATTGTTTGCTACTGTACAGTATGGAGATATTGTAGTTAAAGGTTTGTGTATTTGCTTGCGTTATTAAATTCACAAACCGAATAATGTCGATGTTAAAGTGGTGAGTAAATATATATTCTCGTAGTTGTAGTTCTGGCCGTAAGATGTCAGTATATATGAAAGTTGTTAAAGTGAGTAATAATAATCCCCTCGGTTGTGGTGAATAAAATATGTAAATAAAGAATAAACACCAAAAGAATATAAGGTGAAGTACCAAAAAGGGTTTGCTTGGCAGAACACTACTAAAAATGACTCACCCAGAAGGTAAGACTGAAAGCAAGTTGTCTCGTATATAGGTACGTGATGTCACTGATTGCTGTTCAGTCGATAAATATACAGGTTGATGCTGATGATATAGAGTTGGAATTTGTAGCTAAGTTTCACAAGCACTCGATTTTTGCAACATGTATGGAGATGAAAGCAAAATTTTTGGATTCAATGTAGTATCAACTTGGCTTCATTAGCAGAACATATACTAAAATGTTTCACTCACTAGGATAGATGAGACAGATAGATTAGATTATTATAAAAGGCTCCGGAGAGGATTCCAGTTAAATAGCAATAAAAAAAAGAAGACACTCTTCAAATAAAGTCACTGTATCAAAAATATTTCTATATTTCTGGAATTTTTTAATAGTTAAACCTAGTTAAAGACGCAAGATACTACAACTAATGGTAGCATATTATTGCATCAGTCATTATTTTACTATAGTTTACTACAAATCCTAGTACTTAAATTAAATCTCAACGTCAGAAAATACAACGTACAAATTGTTGAAATTATGAACTGCAAATCACACTTAAGATTCAGTTTTGTATCTATTATCTAAACATACCCTTCTCTCTTTTTTTTGTATTCTTACATTTTGATTTGGTTCATTCACTTTTTGGCGTTTCTTGCTTTTAGAATATTCCAGACTTTCCTCTATTATCTTATATTCGATTAAAAGTATTTTTTAATAAAAAGTTAAAAGCGTTTCTCTTTATTCTTTATGCCTTGGATTATTATTATAATCCCTTCACAAATCAATATCCTAATATCCTATCCTAATAAGATTAAAAATGTATATACCTATTATTAACCATATTTTTCTCTTTAAAATACTACTATGTACCTGTTGTGAGAATTATTTAAGCATTTGGTAATTAATTTCAAAAAAGTACTAACTTTTTGTACTGCCAACCGCAAAAAGTACTCTTGCAACCCTTTTTTGCTTTGTTTCTATTTTTGTTTACATTTTTCTATTTCTAGCCAAAACATAACCGTAAAATCATTCCTTTTCAAGTATAATATGCATACACACAAATAATGTCAAAATGTTGTTTCTATTATCTCCCTCGATCTCCTACTACATTTGCATATGTTCTTCTCTATTTTTCCCTCATTCTCAACTCTACAACCATTGAATAATTACAAATAGAAGTGGACACCGAACATTTGCTCAAACGACCATGCGACTTATGAGCATCCAGTGAGTACTATTAGCACAGATAAGAAACTATACAGATGTCTCATCCCCATAGAAGAAAATGTCCCATATTTTTTTCACTACTCCTTGGCTATCAACCGACAAAAAGCTTTTTGTCGGTTGATCGTCAAGCACAAAAAGCTGTTTTTGATTTCACATATTGGCTTGCCAGTATGCCTGTTCAAAGCTATGTGTCTAACTATACAAAATTCTAAAGTTGTTTTTTCTCTCAATTCAATATCCATAGAGACAAAGAAGCACAGAAACTGTTTTGGTTTCGATGATGTTTTGGTCCCGATGTTACCATATTTCAGTTGCTATTTATTATTGAATATGAAAATAAAAACCATAGTTATTAATTTTTCCATGTTATATTTTAGTATATCAAATAAAACAATATACATATGTTGAAAATACATTTAAGAAAGGAAGAGAAGATGAGTTAGGTGCAAGACATTTTAAAAATAATTTGTATGGATTCCTATGGTAACACTGATGCAAATGTACGTGCGCCGCGCCGCTGGTGCGCGTATGAGGCTTAGTTTTGGTTGCCTTCCTTATTTTGATTTTTTTTGATACATATATTGAACGCATGTGTGTATGTCATGTATCCATAGATATATATGACAAAAGGGTAAGTTTCAATTCCGGTCTTTTTGTTGTTTGTTGATTGTTTCTTTGTTGTCCTATGCAAAACGTAAGTTGCGTATTTTGTGAACTTAAACAGGTGTAGGTAGGTACTCATGTAAATAATTTCGATACAAAAAAGAGGCTCGGATGTGACCCACACTGATAACTTACAATTGATGCCCACTTAAATTTTTCAAAATTTATTTTTTTTTTATTTGGACAAATTGTATTAGCAAGTACATAAGTACCTATGCAAAAATATAAATTTAAACTGTTTTCTGTGGAAATGATGTAGGTAGGTACCTATCGAAAAGTTAAATTAATACATTTTGAAAGAAGTTTGGTTTCTCTAAAATAAACATTGTCTTAAATTGTTACAAAACATTAACAACAATATTTCTATGGGATGAAACAACTTTAAAGTCAATATCTTTCTTTATTCAATTTAATTTATAAATTCAATTAGGTTAATCATTTTTTTTATTTATTTTTTTTTTTGTTTAAGGTTTTTAGTTTTCTGTAAAATACAAAATTGTTGTTAATAACAACAATTTGTACAATTTCTTTCTTTCTTTTTTCTTTCTCCTTTACCCGATATTTCAGTTTAAGAATCAATTTCACGTTTTTTTAGTACTTTTTTTTAGGTTTAAATTAAAGGAAAAAACTATCGGTTGATCAACTTTTTATTTTAAACTATATTTTCAACATTTTTTGTATTAAATTAAATAAGTTTGAAGTCAATATCTTTCTCTGTTTTCAAGATGCTTTAGTAGAAACTATTTTTACCAGTTTTTAGTAGTTTTCTGTAAGTTTTTTTCTAAAAAAATAGTAAATTGGGATGTTAAAATAGGTCTGTTAAGTTTTGTTTAGAAGTTTGTATATTATGTTTAATATATCACTGCTCTTAGCCTATTTAAGCAAAGGTGGTTTTATAAAAAGATTAAGAGACAATTTTTGGCCTTGACAAATAAAAATATAAATAATATATATCGTATAAAATATAATAAATATAAAATAAGTATTTATAATTATTTATTTTATGATTGATCTTTTATAAAATTGCCTTTGCTTAAATAGTTTCCAGGGGTCACGAACGGGTACGTGGCAGAATATCGACCCCCACCCACCTACCACCCGCTGAATTGTACATTTATATATATATATGTAAATTGGTTATGTATTTATTTTTTTTATTGTTTTTGTTTGAGCTACGCGTTCATAACATTCACTAATTTTTTTATTTTAGTTCTAGGATTTTTATACCTTTTATCTTTTGTGTCAATTACCCATTTACAATTTTTCCAAAGTAAGACTTTTATTAAAAAATGTATGGTGTCAATTTTATGTGCATAGCATTCATCGGAATCATCGAACCAGCTAGGATATTGTCTGTTTGTTGCGTTTATACATTCTCTTACAATGTTTTCTTTTAATCTCGATATGAAAGGTGTTTTTTTGAAGAAAGTTGTAAATATTTTTACGTGAAGACTACAGACTTGGAAAAAATTTTCAGAAGGCCATATAAGAACCGTATTTTCTTTTGAGGTTTCGTATTCTCTCAATTTAATTAATATTCCCGTTAAATCAAATTGAAGCTTATCTTTTGACATTTGTTGAATACAGTTTTCACAGATACTATTCATTTTTTTCATCGATTTAAAAAGGCAATAGTCTGCATAGTATCTGGTAGCAAGATCGTCGATTTCCGGCACCTTTATCAATATCGTGTCTTCAGGCGGTAAAACATTTAATTTATTATCAATATTCATGTCGTTTTCTATATTCTCCAATGATTCACTCTCCGGTAGCTCATACGAAATCGATATTTGTTCCTCAGCATTGGTTTGTAAAATAGCATTCCAATCAACTTAAAGATATTCTGTATCGTCTTCTTCACAGTTTGAACATTTAGATTTGAATACAAATTTCATAGCTATAACTTTTGCTAGAAGGGAGCCAAATTCAGTAGCATTCGGATTACTTTTATTAACATTTCTTGCTCTTATCTTTCCAAATAAATTTTCTAAGGGATCTTGGTTAAATTTGTTAATATTTAAATAATATAAATCATTATGGTCTATATATAATGCTTTTTGTATTTGCAAAATGCTCTCAATACTTAAGGCAAAACCTTTGAAACAAAACGCTTTGTTTCTTGAATTAATAGGCTGAATGTTGAGAATATATGTTTTCATTTCTCTTATGAAGATTAGATTTTGATAATTTTTTTTAATAGATGGTTTTCCATTTAAAAGGTCGAAAGGCCGGTTTATTTTGTTTATAAGATTAGCTGTTGGTTTTGCCAAATGCGCTATATTTATGGGAAATTTATTTAGACCTAATAAAGCTTCAATTCCACAAGCTACAGATCTACTTAGAACTTGTGCCGCCAACTTTACATTCATTTTTTGAAATTCTGTTGGGTCAATATGTGCCGATGTTAGTTTTGGACAAATTTTTGTTGCATTTAATCTTTCAGAATTGTACATATATTCAATGATTTTCCGACTTACAATTCCATCATCCGTGGCCAAATTATATTTCAATAAATTATTCCTAATGCTTTTTAAAAGATGAGAAATATCATACATACCATAAATTTTTTGTTGTTTGTAAACAAAGTTACAACTTTTGTCATCTAGACATAATTTACTAAACAAACTTCTATTTGTAGGCCCTTGATCGCAGCAAATAGCTCGTACATTTAATTTTAATTCCTCGCATATATTCAAACAGTTATGCACTTCTACCTCAAGTTGTTGCGAAGGGATATTACTTGGGCAAATGACATGATACAAAACTTGTTTAAAGTTGCCGCATAAACTACGTATCATAAAAACGCAGGCTGACTTAGCACATATATCAGATCTTTGGTTTTTGCCATAATCTACAAAACCTTCAATTACATCTTTGTATTCATTGTAGGTTAAACTTGTCTGAAGGCTCATTTCATCAAAAATTAGAACCACTTCTTTCTCTTTCGTTGCCAATTTTGAGGTAATTTTTTCTATCTCCTCTAAAACGTTTTTGTTTAAGCCTGGAGAAAGGCCTTTAATATTTATCCATCTATGCAAAGAAGATGGATGAGGCAAGTGAAATTGTAATTGATTTCTCAAAAAATTATAACCGGCGGCTGAACGGAAAAATATACACTGCGAAATCCATTTTTCTTCTTCAGTGTACTCTGTTGTACTTTGCGACAAAATGAGTTTTGCAAACGTTTTTGAGTTTTGGTTCATTGGTAAAACGTCAATTTTCTCTTGTATATTTAGCTTTGCACGGGCTTTAAGTATTTTAATTTCTTCTCTTAAGCGATTATTTTGTTTCCAAACATTTATTTTCGGTCTTCGATTTTTGTTTATTTTCATTTTAAGAGCAATATTAATTTTCTTAAGACTGGCAATTTTTTTTATATAAAAAGTTTGCCTTTTAACGTGAGCCTCACAATTTGTGCAAGCAAATTGAACCTCTTCATCTAAACTTCTGCTTGACAATATCCTTGAAGCTAGGTTTAGTTCCTCAATCGTGATTTCATTACCAATCGAACATGTTTCTTTTCTTGTTAAACAATGTTAGATCTCTTAGAAGATTCTTGACCAAACAAAGCTCTTATGGCGCAACGTTGCAATTACCTTACTCAAAATCCTAG
Organism: Eupeodes latifasciatus; assembly: GCA_920104205.1. Taxonomy (NCBI): domain Eukaryota; kingdom Metazoa; phylum Arthropoda; class Insecta; order Diptera; family Syrphidae; genus Eupeodes; species Eupeodes latifasciatus. Next base: position 16,835 of record CAKKTC010000216.1, read on the forward strand.
TAAGGTAGTTGCTGAGAAGAAATAAAAGGCCGTGTTGTCTTTATGAGGCGTCAGGAAAATTAAAAATTTTAATTAATGTTCAGTCTCAACCTGAACCACATTTATCAATTTATTACAGCTTGCATTTCTTCTATTCTCTTTTGTTTGTTATATTCTTATATTTCTTTACCATGTAAGTTAGTTTTAAGCATTTTTATAATAAATCATTCTTGTTTGACGCCTCATAAAGACAACACGGCCTTTTATTTCTTCTCATCAACTACCTTACTAGGATTTTGAGTAAGGTAATTGCGACGTTGCGCCATAAGAGCTTTGTTTGGTCAAGAATCTACTAAGAGATTTAACATTGGTGACCCCGACGTGATCCAGTGAATATTACATTGGATTACAAATCAATAATTACATTTCATCGCACAAGAAAAGCTGCTTCTAATCAAATCTTAATATTCACATTGGATGCTTCATAACAGGTAGGGTAATTAATTGTCGCATTAACTGCAATTTAATTTATTGGATCTTCGATCTACATACAAACTACGTCCTAATTCACACCGAGACTGCAATCAACATCATTTCTTCGCATCAACGCTGCATAAACGTGGGAGATTAATAAAAACCAACATCACCTCAACGGTAGTCCAGATATCTCAACACAACTGTAATACGCTTGGAACAGCAACGGAACAAATTACCTCATAACGGAACGCAACAAATCACCTCATAACGGAACAAACAAAGCACCTCATAACGGAACGAACACATCACCTCACATTACGGAACACATTGGTAACACCAAAGAACTTCGTGAGTACCCATTTTTTTATTATTTAAAAGTGAAGTGATTATCTCAAAATGGCTGAAGTAAAGTTAGAGAAGCTTAGAGTAAAATGCCAAGTAATCATCGGCCAGCTAGGTTGAACGAAAGAATTCTTGAAACGCGCTTCTGCAGCACTTACCGCTGAACTCGAGACTAGATTAGAATCTCTCGAATCGACGACAACTAATTTCGAAGCAATCCAACTAAAAATTGAAGAGCTTGACGAGAACGAAGCTACTCTTCCAATCAGATGTGATTTCGAAGAGACTTATTTTGAAATTCGTCCAGCACTACTAAATTTAATTAGCGATGCCAGGCATCCATCGGATTCAGAACCTACGAATCGTACGGCACTAGAAACTACAATTGGAGGCACACCAATCCGCCTGCCAGAGATACCTCTACCTAAATTCTCGGGAGATTACGTCAATTGGACGTCGTTTTCCCAAACTTTCGTTACTTTAATCCATAACAATCCGGCCTTGAACAACATCACTCGATTTCATTTCCTACGATCAGCGCTTAGTGAAAAGGCACTTAGCAGCATTCGCGCTCTAGAGGTTAACGAACCCAATTACGAGGTAGCTCTAAAAACACTTGTATCTCGATATAATAAGGAGCAAGTCATAGCTCACGAGCATCTTAGAAGAATCTTTAATCTTTCACAAGTTTCAAGAAACTCCGCAACGGAACTTCGTACGCTCTTGGATGAACTTAACGTTCATCGTTACTCAAATAAAATACTGTAATCCTTGGAGATTAGTTATTTATTTAATATTTCGGATTATATTATTTAAGTGTTGATTGCTCAAAGGTTATTAACAGACTGAATACATAAGGTAACTTAAGTATTTGACAATTGAGAGTTTGGAGAAAGAGAATCATAATTGACACGATATAACAGCTCTTCCCCTCAAGGAGATTTTATGTTTTGATTTAAGTTTACAAACAAATTCAATATTAGATATAAAATACAAAATCCAAAATAAATTTAAAATACTATAATACAATTGAAGTAATATTATTTTATACTAAAGAGTGGATGAATGAAGGCTGAACTTCTATTACGGTTACATCTTCTCGTATCCCCATTTATCCGGTTTCCTTCTTTGTCTATCTGATCGTCTTAACACTTCTTGATTATTTTCCTTACCTGAGCCTCCTGCATCCGCTGCCGGTTCATCGCCTGCCTCAGAAACTGTTGGCACCTCCGTTGTCTCTGTGGCTATACTAGTGGATCTTTGTGGTTTTATTGGTAATTCCCTTGATATGCTTGCACCTTCGTTCTCCTCCTCAATGATATCATTTTCCTTGTTGCATATAAATAGTTCTCTGGATCTCACCTCTTCACCAATCCTACGCATTTGATCCGTATGCCTTTTCCAGATTCGCCCATCATCTAACTTCACCATGAAATGTAATTGTCCAACTATTTCAATCACTTTACCAAATTTCCATTTAACTGCTGATAAATAATCTCGCACTGCAACTCTTTCGTTTAATACAAATTTGGGTTTGATGTTCTCATTGAGATTATTTCGCTGTATTTTGTTTTCAACTGGTAGCATTAAGTCCAGGCGCGATCTTATTTGATGTCCAAACATGAGCATTGATGGAGATTTTCCAGTAGCTGGATGTATAGCACGTCTGTAAGCGAATAAGATGTTTAATAACTCTTGACTTATTAAATTTTTGTTACAATTAATTGATTTAAGTTTGTTTTTAAAGGTTTGCACATAACGTTCGGCAAGACCATTTGTCGATGGGTGGTATGGAGCACCTTGCTTGTGCTGAATGCCATTGTCTTTCAAAAATCTCTGAAAACTATCCGCCATGAACTGTGATCCCCAATCACTAACAAACATTTTCGGTAAGCCAAATGTACTGAAAATTTCTCGACATTTTTGTATCGTTATTTCTGTCGTCAAATTTGGGATAACGTGCACCTCTGGCCACTTAGTGAAGGCATCAACTAGAATAAAAAAATAATGACCTCTAAATGGGCCAGCGAAATCTGCATGTACCCGCTCAAACGGCTTTCCCGGCATTTCCCAGAAATGTGTGGGTTGAATTTTGTTTGCTTCTGGTCGTGTAAGTTGACAGTCTGTGCAGTTCATCACCATTTGCTCGATATCACGATCCATATTTTGCCACCAGCAATATCCTCTGGCCAGTGTTTTCATTTTGGTCATTCCAAAATGAGAAGAGTGTAATTCGGCTAAGACTCGTGCTCTTAACTCCTTCGGTACATATACTCGTATGTTTCTCATTAAACACCCCTGCTGCATCGCAAATTCGGTTTGATTAATTCCAAATCTGTCCTTGGGATCACATTCCCTCCCGAACTGCAATGCCCTTATTAAAGTTTTAACTTGCTCATCTCTTTCAGTTGCTTTGCTTAATTGATCCACTGTCACAGGCAATCTCGTGATGGCGTCAACTTCTAATAAATCGATTTCCTCAATGGCATTGTACTTTTCTGGTACAGGTAAACGTGACATTGCATCGGCATTTGCATTTTCTTTTGATTTTATATACCGAATGTCATAATCAAATGATTCAAGAAAAATTGCATAATGTTGCATACGTGTAGCTGAAAGTGTTGGTAGTCCTTTATGTGGTGACAAAATCTGGGATATTGGCTTGTTGTCGGTGACTAAAGTAAATCGCCTAGCATACACGTACTGGTAGAATTTTTTAATACCAAAGATGATCGCGTATGCTTCCCTATCCACTTGGCTGTATTTTTGTTGAACTTGTGATAGTGTTTGTGATGCGTATTGAATGGGCCTTTCGCTCTTATCTGGGTAGACATGACTGAGAACTGCACCCACTCCGTATGGACTAGCATCTGTTGCCAGTATTAATGGCAGTTTTGGATCGTAATGGGCTAATATCACATCTGACTGCATCTGTTTTTTTACTAATTGAAATGATTTTTCACAATCGTCATCCCAATGAAATAATACCTTGTCCTTTAAAAGGTTATTTATAGGATACAAAATCGTGCTCAACCCTTTTAAAAATCTTCCATAGTAATTTATGAGACCCACAAACGCTCTTACTTCGTCTTTATTGCTTGGCTGTTTCATGTTTTGTATCGCGTCTATTTTGCTTCTCATTTTATGAATTCCATTGCAGTCTATCATATACCCACAATATTCTATACGATCTACCATAAATTCAGACTTATCCAAATTGACTCGCATATTGTAATTATTTAATCTTCGAAGTACTTCTTCTAAACGCTGTAAGTGAACTGAATCATTTTCCGCTGTGATTTTTATATCATCTAAAAACACTTTTACACCTGGGATATCTCTCAAAATTTGCTCCATATGCCGTTGCCATTTTGCCGGTGCACACGCGATCCCAAACATCATTCTTTTAGGCCGATATAACCCTTTATGGGTGCTCAACGTTAAATAATCACGATCATCTGGGTGTATTTCTAACTGCAAGTAGGCTTTGGACAGGTCAATTTTTGTAAATTTTTTTCCCCCAGCCATTGAGGTGAATAGTTCATCAATTGATGGCAACGGGTATTCATCGATATTCAAAAATTTGTTGACTGTGTTTTTATAATCGCCACAGATTCGAACTTGGTTATTTCGCTTGCGAACAGCAACTATCGGTGAAGCCCACTCACACGTATCCACAGTTTCCAAAATATCGCTTGCCACTAACTTCTCCAGCTCATCTTCAACCGCTTTGATTAATGGAAATGCCACGCGACGCGCTTTGATGAAAACCGGGGAGGCATTTTCTTTCATGTGTAACCGTGCCTGTATTCCTGTGATTTTTCCTGCTGTTTTGGAAAATACCTTAGGGTACTTATTAACTAGTTCGTCAATTACTGAGAACTTAGCTTTGTCTTGTTGGATTTGCATTACTGTATTTAATTGTTTTTCAAAAAGTTGACCCCAATCTAGTTTGATCTGTCGAAGCCATTCACGACCCAGCAAAGGGTTTCGTTGTGATCGAACGATGTACATTTTGAGGTTAACCACGTTTTGCTTTGTTTTAACCTTGACGTTAACATAACCAAAGCATTCCAGCTTCTTTCCGCAAAAACTAACCAGATCCGTATCGTTTTTTTGTAATTGAAGTTTGCCAAATTGTTTCTTTGCATCTGATAGACCGACAACAGTTACAGGTGACCCAGTATCTATTTGAAAAATAAAAGGAATGTCATTAACAATAAGTTTGCAGCACATTTTGGAACGAAGTGTTACCTGGCTGGGGTCGTCGATTTGCAAAAGCTCATCTGATATGTGGCAGATTTCATCAACACAAATGTTCTCGGCATCGGTCTCTTCTTCTAATTGATTTGTAGCTCCTCTTTCATTTCGTCTCATCTTAAAACAAGCTCGCTGCAGATGCCCCTTTGTATTTCAGTATGAGCAAATTGAGTTTTTATACTTGCATTTGGTTGCTAAATGCTCCGTGCTGTTACACCGATAACAAACAAAATTCGTCGATGACGATGTTCTTATTGGATTTGTACTTGATTTATTTTCCCACGTGTTTTTTTTCTTTTTGTTATTTTCTTTTACGAAATTCACATCAGATGTCAATTCTTTCTCTTTGTGTAACTCCGCACCACCTTTTTCTGATACTTCTATGGCCTTGGCGGTGTCTAGTGCTGACGATAGAGTAAGTTGTTCTCTAGAAGCCGATTTTGAATGCGTTGATTTTTTAGACCAAACACAAATTGGTTTCGTAAAGCGGTTTGTAAGTAGGAACCAAACTTACACCCAATTGATAAACGCCTAAGTGCATTCAGAAATTCTTCACAGGTTTCTTCGTCCTGCTGTTTTCGCAAATGGAAGCGATAGTTTTCCAATATTTCGTTTGGAGTTGGGTCGAAGAACTCGGATAAAGTTTTAATGATGTCGTCATATGATTTAGTTGATGGTTTGTCTGGTGACACTTTGTCACAAAGAACGTTGTATGCTTCACTTCCCATGTAGTGTAGGAGCAATTTGACCTTTTTTTCAGTAGGGTGGTCAAAAAGGGCAATCGCAGTCTCAAATCTATCAACCCAACGGCTCCATTTAATATTTTTGTCATATGGTTCGATAGAAAATGGAGTTTGGAGTGACTGAACAACTACTGGTTGTGTCATATTTTAATTTCACTGAATATTGAATTTTTATATCTGTATGTAATGTTAACTCGTGTATGTAATTATGTATGATATTAATCAATTAAAAAAAAAATCTATTCATGCAGTTTGTTTTATTTCTTCTTTTTTTTTATTGTAAGACCGCGTGCTTCTTTTTATTTTCAGCTTTTCTCATTGATTTTCTTTAATTTGTGAATCCGCTCTATCCTCGTCGCCACTTGTTGTATCGTTACTCAAATAAAATACTGTAATCCTTGGAGATTAGTTATTTATTTAATATTTCGGATTATATTATTTAAGTGTTGATTGCTCAAAGGTTATTAACAGACTGAATACATAAGGTAACTTAAGTATTTGACAATTGAGAGTTTGGAGAAAGAGAATCATAATTGACACGATATAACATAAGTGCACTTATATCACTGGGTAGGCCTACAGTCTATTGGGATGATCCCATGATCTACCTAATGTGCACTAAATTAGACAGCCTATCGTTAGATAAATGGAATGACATTCGTTCCCAAGATAGATTTCCAACCCTTGATGAGTTCAAGAAGTTTTTGGAAGACCGAGCTTTTAATCTAGACGAAAAATCATGTCTCGCTCCTGCAGCCTACACTTCGAATCTGAAGAATATTAAACCTAAAAAGGACAATAAACAACCGCAAACGTCTCTCATCGCAGTACACGATAAGCTCTGTAGTTATTGTTCAGGTACGAAACACAATATATATAGATACCGAAAATTCCTACAACTTTCACCCGAACAAACTCTGTCTTAACTGCCTCAAAACTGGCCATCTAACTGATTCCTGCAGCTTAGATAAGTGTCGCACTTGCAAGCAGCCACACCATACATTGCTGCATGATCATTTAAAAGCATCATCCGCATCATCTGCATCATCTGCACAACCTGAAACTCCTTCAAAGGAACCTTGACTAGAATCTTCGCTTGATAAAATTCCTACAGCTAAGCCCACACCTGTTTTGACCATTCCCATAATAAAAGATCAAACAAGCTCAAATTCCACTATCGGAACATCAGTATTGGTATCAGAATACCAGAAAACCAAAACTCGCTCTCAAATTATACTAGCCACTGCGCTTGTCATGGCCCTCAACAAATACGGCCAACCTCTCTTATGCAGAGCCCTATTAGACTCAGGTTCGCAGCTACATTTCATAACTGAATCTTGCGCTTCACAGCTTGGTCTTGAGCGCTCACGGACTGATCTGCCCATCAGCGGTATTGGAAACTCCACCTCGACAATACGTCACAAAATCACTACGTCCATATACTCACGGTTCAGTAAATTTTCTAAAACAATCGACTTTCACGTCTTGCCACAAATTACTGGCAACCATCCTGATAGCTTCATCAATGTCGACGAATGGGATATCTTAAAAAGGCTTGACCTAGCCGATCCTCATTTTTATCGTCCGAGCAAAATTGACATCCTCATCGGAGCGGAGCTACTCTTTACTATCCTGAAACAGGAACCGTATCGCCTTGCTATCGACCTTCCTATCTTACAGAGTACCGAACTTGGATGGGTAGTCGCTGGCAAACTGCAATCAAAACCTCTGCCGCTTTCACACTGCAACATTGCAACCACAGCACTTCCCACACTCTCTTCTCTAGAAAGGACACTTCACAAATTTTGGGACCTAGAAGACTACAAGGCTCCGTCTAAGACTCTCTCCCAAGAGGAAGAAGAATGTGAGAAACACTTTAAGCAGTCCTTCTCACGAACAAGCTCTGGTCGCTTCATTGTCCGTCTTCCATTTCGACGAAACCCGTCACAACTCGGAAACTCACTGAACACAGCTTCTAAAAGATTCAAAACGCTTGAACGCAAGCTCATCTCCAAACCGGAACTGCAACAGCCTTACAGAGTATTTGTTAACGAGTACATAGATCTTCACCACATGCAAGAAATTAAAACTATACCAACCTCAAACTATTTTTTACCACACCACTGCGTTGTCAAACCGGATAGCTCATCCACAAAACTCCGAGTAGTTTTGACGGTTCGGCAAAGACTTCAACAAATCTCTCTCTAAATGACCTGCTTATGGTTGGACCAACCGTACAGCCCGACTTATTTACAGTCTTAATCCATTTTCGCACATTTGCTTACGTATTCATGGCAGATATTCGTCAGATGTTTCGACAAATTCTCATTCACGAAGACGATCGAAAATATCAAATGATGTTTGGCGCAATGAGCCGAACGAAATACTAAAATACTACCTCCTGAATACAGTGACATATGGCACATCATCTGCTCCCTTCTTAGCCACCAGATGTATCGTTCAATTAGCAGAGGAAGAAGAGGCTCAATTTTCTAAAGCAGCCCATGCGGTTTTAAATGGAGTCTATGTAGACAATTTCATGACAGGAGCTAATGACCTCTCAGAAGCTAATCAACTTAAGAAAGATATCATCTCAATCTTAGCAAAAGGGCAGTTTGAACTCAGAAAATTCTGTGCTAATAACGACCGACTTTTAGATGACACTCCAGAAGAACATAGAGAGCCCTTTGTGATCATAAATAATTCCGAGACAGTCAAAACTTTGGGATTGATCTGGCAACCACAGGAAGATCTTTTCAAATTCAATTATGTACCAGAATTTCACAATCAGACTTCCAAAAGGACAGTGCTCTCTGATCTAGGTAAGAATTTCGATCCTCTTGGCTTAATCGGTCCAATCGTCGTAAAAGGTAAGTTGTTCATGCAACAGCTCTGGAAATCTAAACTAGGATGGGACTCACCACTACCAGAGGAGCTTAGCCTTCAATGGCATCGCTACATTCAGCAGCTAAATGAAGTCAAATTCTTGTCCTGCCCTCGGCATCTTCTTGGTCAATCAGAATATGTTGACATCCAACTACATGCATTCTCGGACAGCAGCGAAGCCGCATACGGAACGTGTTGCTATTTACGTTCACTAAGTCGTTCAGGCGAAGTAAACTACCAGCTCATATGCTCCAAATCACGCGTATGTCCAATAAAGTCGACAAGCCTACCTAGACTAGAGCTCCAAGCAGCAGTCTTGATGGCCGAGTTAGTTGACAGGCTAACAAAAATACTCCAACTCAAGATCAACGATATTTTCTATCATACCGATTCGCAAATTGTTTTAGCCTGGATTTCCCAACCATCATACACATGGGTTACATTCGTCACCAATAGAGTAGCCAGAATTCAAGAACTCTCACAAGCAGAGCAATGGAGACATGTTTCTGGAAAAATGAATCTGGCAGATCTGATCTCAAGAGGTTGTACAGCTGACACCTTACAATCATCATCTCTCTGGTTCCAAGGACCAAGCTTCTTAATTTCAATGCATGAGAGCTGGCGAGAAACAGCAACAATCAGCTCTTTTGAAGAAATCCCGGAAAGAAAATCATCCAACAAGGCGCTCATCGCAGCACATCCGCAATACTACAGCATAATGCAAAACGTAAAATACAACGATTCACTCCCAAAACTTGAGAGAATATGTTGTTTCCTTACCTCCACGGTGTGAAGCAACTTATTGGATGACTACAAAACATTCTGATTCTCGAATATTTTATCCACAAGAATTATGTGAAAATGTTTTCATGGCAGGTTCACTATCAACTGTTAAAAATGGAAAAATACCCGTAAAAATTCTGAATACACGTGATTCAGCTGTAACTCTAAAATGGGTTGAACCCATATCATTCTCTTCTTCGGAACATTTTATTTTACATTACATTTACATTTTATTTTATATTATATAATTCTAAATGAAATAAATTTTGAGACATTAAATAGCGAAGAAAAATCCGAGATTGAAGCAATATGTACAAAATTCCAAGACATTTTTCACGTAGATGGTGACAAACTTACGTATACCCATATTGGAAAGGCAGACATTAAACTTAAAAATGAATCTTCACCGAAATATACCAAGCCGTATCGATTACCACATACTCAGAAGGAAGATATAAAAGAGGAAATAAAAAAAATGTTGTCAGATGACATAATAGAACCATCCATCTCCCCATGGAATTCTCCAATACTTATAGTGCCGAAAAAGAAAGACCCAGTTACCGGTCTACAAAAATTCCGAATGGTGATCGATTATCGTCACGTTAACGATCGAATCGAAGATGATAAATTTCCACTACCAAACATAACGGACATCTATGATATGATCGGAGGAGCAACTTACTTCTCATGTATAGATCTAAGTCAAGGATATTATCAAATGGAGCTAGATGCCAATAGTAGACCAATAACGGCATTCTCAACAGAGGATGGTCACTACCAGTTAAAACGTCTACCAATGGGTTTAAAGATCTCACCCAGTAAGTTCTCAAGAATGATGTCTATAGCTATTATATCTATATATCTATTCACGATGTTTCGTCTATCTGGATGATCTTATAATTTTTGGTAAAAATTTAATGGACCACAACAAAAACTTGTTCCAAGTCTTCGAACGTCTGAGAGAAGTAAATCTCAAAATACACCCGAAAAAATGTTCTTTCTTGCGAAAAGAAGTATTATACCTCGGACACCTTATATCGGACAAAGGAATTTTACCTGACCCCTCCAAATCTGCCGCAGTGACAAATTATCCAACTCCTACTAACGCAGATGAAGTAAGAAGATTCGTAGCATTCGCAAATTATTATCGAAAATTCATTAAAAATTTTGCTACCATTTGCATCCCATTAAATCGGTTATTGAAAAAAGATGTTGAATTCGATTTTAATAAAGATTGCGAAAAATCATTCAATTTGCTTAAAGAAATCCTTTTAAGTCCTACAATTCTCCAATTTCCAAATTTTAGTGAAGAATTCATTCTACGCACAGACGCCTCATGTTTCGCTTTAGGAGCTGTTTTGTCTAATTCCGATGACAGGCCAATTGCTTACGCAAGCAAAACTCTTAATAAGGCCGAGAAAAGCTATAGCACCATTGAGAAAGAATTACTTGCTATAGTGTGGGCAGTAAAACACTATCGGCCATACTTGTTCGGAAGAAAGTTCAAAATCTTGACAGACCACAGACCCCTAGTGTACTTGTTCTCACTAAAAGAACCTAGTAGTAGACTAACTAAATTCAGACTATTATTAGAAGAATACAATTTTTACGTAGAATATTCACCCGGTAAAGATAACTGTACCGCTGACGCGCTTAGTCGCATTAAAGTAGAGTCTGAAGAATTAAAACAATTATATGTCTGTGTAGTAACAAGAGTCCAGTCGAAAGTAGAAAATAAAGATGAAAATACACCTAAAAATAATAAGATACAAACCAATGAACAATGGATAACAGAACTTCTGAAACCACCCGAAAGTGGACTAAGAGTTATTGAATTAAAAATCGTTGACAATTTTACGGAAGATTTAGTTAATTTCAAGGACGACATAATTATAGGACCAAACAAAGTTTTGGCGTATATTCCAAAAGGGAATAGTTTACTCCTAAAGAAGTCCAAGGACAGCACTACAACCCAATCGACATTATTTGGCAAAATATTGTCGAGGGATGTGCAAAAACTCTGCGGACCCAAATCAATTAAGAAAATATATATTACTAAAAATGAAATAAAGAAACTCTCGGACGGCCGTCGAGAATATAAAATTAATGAATTAAAAAATATATTAGGAGAAATGTTTAAAGAAAGTAATATAAAGGTATACCTCATAGATAATGTTATTGAAATTACCGATCCTTGTAAGAAGAAATTAATACTAAACGACTTTCATATACTTCCGATCAGTGGAAATGCAGGTATAAACCGTATGATTCAAAATATAAAGAAAAAATACTTTTGGACAGGAATGCAAAACGATGTGACGACATTCGTTAAGCACTGCCCAGTATGTCAACGAAACAAATATATCCAACCGAAGAAACAACCAATGACTATCACATCAACAGCCGAATCAGGTTTTGACAAAATATTTATAGACTTAGTAGGACTTTTAGAAGAATCTGAAGATGGATCTAAATACATACTCACCATTCAAGATGAGCTTACCAAGTTTATCGAAGCTATACCACTCCCAAATAAAGAATCAAGCACGGTAGCTAAAGCTCTAGTAGAAGGTTTTATTCTAAGGTACGGAATACCACATACAATAGCATCTGATCAGGGAACCGAATTTATAAACCAGGTTTTCAAAAGTATCTGTAAGCTTTTGAGAATAGAACAATCACAATCTACAGCGTACCATCATGAGAGCATAGGAGCTTTAGAAAATTCACATAAGGTTTTAGGAGCATATCTTAGAAGTTACGTCTCAGAAAAACACACGGACTGGAGTACTTGGTTGCCATATTACGTTTTCTGTTATAAAACTTCCGTACACTCAGAAACGGGTTACACACCGTTCGAATTGATATTCGGAAAGCAATGTAGCTTGCCCAAAAATCTGACAAAACAAATGGAACCGGTGTACAATTATGACGATTACGTAATTGACCTTAAACATAAATTACAAGTTGCCCATAGAGATGCCCGAGAAACGCTTATAAAGAAGAAAAATATTAGGAAAGATAGATATGATAAAGAGGGACAAACAAAGAGTAGTAGTTTTGAAAAAGGAAGTTTAGTTTTATTAAGAAACGAATCCAGAAAGAAATTAGATCCAATATTTATAGGACCATATGAAGTTTTGTCTCAAAATGGTGTAAATTGTGATATCCAATACGACAACAAAAGAATGACAGTACACAAGAATAGACTAAAACCATTTTACATGTATTTAACTTTTATATAATAAATAATTAAATCAAAGTCTAAAAAAAAAGGGGAAAAGAATGTAAATAATAATATATGTATATACAAGATAACTACTTCATTTAATTTTTAATAAGGCGCGCATAGGATTTAAGTAAATTATATTGTTTAGCAATAAATAAAACGCAACTAGAATATAAGAAGAATAAAATAAGTTACTTGTATGAATAAATGAAAAATAGAATATAAGAAGAATAAAATAAGTTACTTGTATGAATGAATATAAAAAAAAAAAAAAAAAACAAATATATTATATTATATACGTAAGTAATGATACAAACTAAGTATGTACTATTAATATACATATAGAAGAAAATAATGTTTAAAAAAAAAAAATTTGATTCCAAACGGAAAAAAAAAGAATATTCCTATTATACAAGTTAGTGTCGCTTAAAAGAAGAAATCAAGATATGTCATGATTTCTCCTTTTTCCCCAGGAAGGGTGGTGTGCCAGTGGCGATTCCTGGTCATAGCGTTAGGGTTAGCTACTTTCTTCTAGAGGTACAAGATAAGTTTTCAAGAACTATAATTAGTTTTATTCAAATCTTCCGCCCTAGGCTTACATCATCGATAAATGTAGAACATTTTTCATGAATTTTTTTGTTAAAGTAATATCGGAAAACATTATATAATTGGGACTTTAATTGAACGTCTGAAGTCTCGTCTAGTATAATTGCGACAAATTCTGACTGTCTGATTCTATTGAAAATTTTATTGCCAACTTTATTTTATGGACAACTTCGGGTTTGCAAGAAAGCATGCGTGATACAGGAAAAAAAAGGCCAGCAAAACAATTTATTTTTATTCTCGAAACCAGCTAGCCATTTTCAAATGCAATATTGATTTTCGATAAAGGTTCAAGTATTCTTCCTTATATGTTGATTTTAAATCTGTTAGCTTTGGACATGGAAGCTTATTATTAACTATTAATAGCTTCCCCGAAAACGATCTTATTCTAAATGTTTTTTCTAATAATTCTTCAATTATGGTCTTTGCTTGGATTTCATTTCAGTTCCGAGATCATGAACATTCCAATATCATGAAAATAAAGTATCTATTTTTAAACAAACAAAGAGAATCTGGTTACATCGTCGCAACTCATAGCCTAAAACCGGATACATAATATTTTATATACTAAGATATGAAAAAAAAAATAAAAATAATAATGGTATAGTAAAGTGCCGAAATTGTTTCGTTTTTTTTAACATACAATTATTTAGCTGGTCATAGAATTGCAATTATATGGTTTTAAAATCAAATTAATTTTTTTATTAAATATTATTTCCAAATTAAAGTTTATACAATTTGTATTATACTTTTTAATTGAAAAAGAATTTAATTTGAAGTAATGCAGGTGCATAAGTCGTTATATTATTTTATTTTGTTTTATTTTTCGTTCTGGTAATTTTCAGTTTGAAGTCATATATAGTATTTATTTTTTTTAAGTATTAATAAGAGCAACGAATTCTGAATGAAAAAAGGTATTTACTTTATTAAAATTTTGAAAAAGCACGATTCAAACTGATTTTTATACTTTTTTGACAAATTTTAGTTTTTCTTCGAAAATTATGAATTAATATCACTTAAAAACCGCCTGATTGGAGAACCCGTCGGCTTTAAAAAATGTATAATTCGTAGGTAGGTGTGAATATTACTTTTTTATTAAAAGTAAAATGTTTGTTTTAAACTGAGTGTTCTAAACAAATCTAGTAAAATAATTTCCTAGTATCTTGCAGATATGAATTGGTATGGACTTATATTAATAATAACAATATAAAAAATGAACATAAAACATACCGGTCATAACACATCAAATACTTAACTAGTGAAAAGCACTTTCTGAAGTAATTTTCCTTCCAGTCTAAAAGCACGTCCAAACAAAAACTACTCCCTATTAAAAAATTGAAAAATCCGCCTATGCTCTAACATCTGTGTGAAATTTCCTTTTACTCACATATTGAGTATCGACTCCAAAAATGAGTATTATCGCTAAAATCAGCGCTAACTGACAAACATGCTCTTGTTCGATACATTCTTGTCGTGCTGGGTCAATTTCGCTACCAAACATAAATTTCACACAAATAAATAACCTCGCACTTGCACAATTATTATTATCTGTTTTTAAAAACAAAAAATATGGTATGAATAGTTGATGTGTTCGACGATCATGTTCGAATCGTGCGTCGCTCGGTCTTGTTCTTCCTGCCATAGTCCATACGAAGTTCAAAGAGAGGAGACATCAAACTCTTGGTCGAGCCTGGTCTTCCTCTCTGTTGTGTGTCTTTAATGTGTACCTGCATTTGCATATACTTCGTCTGGTTTATCGCTTTTTTTTGCGCTTACCCTTCTATTAATTTGTATAGGCTTTTATTTGAATGTGTGTATTTATCTGTATGTGTAGAATGTATGAAATTTGATAGCGCAAACTTTTGCGATGACCAAAGCCCAATGTTTCAAGATAAATTAAGTATTGTATGAGAGTTTTATTGCTTGAAATGAAAATTATTTGTAGAAAAGTCACTTTGAATGCAAGTTATGTAACTACAACCGATTTTTTTAACATTATGGTCAACTGTTGAGTTTTGGTTAGTAATTCAATTACCAAATAATATACATATTAAAAAATTAGATTTATTCTAAAATTCTTGGTTTAGCGCCGCTAAACCAGCTAACTATGAGGAATCGCCCTTGGTGGTGTGAAGGAATCACACTAGCGACCACTTCATTATACATTTAATTCCGGTCATTGACTTAAATCCACACTACGCTTTACAATAGCCGACCTATATTTTAAATGCACTCGCATTACTTTTCTATTTTTAATAATGCACTCGCATTTCATTCATGGTCAAGAATATCACCCTCATGCACTAGAATATTAAGTAATAATTTCAATGCCACTGACGATGACGGGACGCGACGCTTCAGATTACTTTGGTCAAGTGTATCTACCTACTCGCTGAGGTTCAATGCAGTGCATATGGCTGGATGTATTTGGATACATTTGTGCATTGTATTAGAAGGGCTATGCACATTGGATAATCGACTATTAATTTGATGACATAGCAAGTATGCTGCCTGGTTCCGTCGTCCATAAATTTCCCACAGAATTCAGAATACAAAATATGTCTATGTTTATATAAAATATTTCTATGTGTAAGTTATAATATGTATTTGATATAGGCTTAAGATGTTAGTGTATAAGTAAATTATTTTTGTATAAATAGCTTAAGTTTGATTGAAATAAATTCACTTTCAGTTTGGAAGTGAAAAGACTAGTTCGGCTCTTCAGCCTTGTTTTTTTTACTCTAAACTCTGGAAGCAGATCGGCTCTTTAGCCATCAACCTTTTTGGCTTGGGGAAGCCTTCCAATATCCCCCATAGATTAGTAGGTGAGGTAGGGACCACTTTACAACTTGGAGGTTTGTTGTTCCAAATAAAAAAAATTGCAATTACTTTTTTCTTCGGTACTGGCAGATATACCATTTTACGAATACATAGTTTTGTGAATGTTACTACGATATGGCTAAGTGCATGTTGTATGATAACTCAAAAAATAAATTTCTTCAGTAAAGGCATTTAAAGGTTTTTAAACTTTTTAAATAAACTGAAACAAAAATGGAATACATATAATTTATTTAATAGTACTTATATGTATATGCGCATAAATAATGCATTACTATTTCTTGAAACTTTTTTTTACAATTTGCAATGTCTAACTTAAATCAAATAAATTATTTTGTCTTAATTTTGTTAAGGAGACGTTGAAAATAATTGGAATGAAATAAATGAAAATGACGATGAAATGTACTTAACATAGATATTTTGTAGGATATATTGGAAAACCTGTGCTAAAGAAAAATGACTGATTTATGCAAATTGTTTATGGACAAAAGTAAATGTCAAAACAAAGACACTTCATATATAGAGTGTTCTTGTGTCAAAATAATTATGAAACAAGGAAACATTTAATAAAATGTCGTCAATACGTGTACATTATCTTTTGTACTCGTACATGTACATAATCTTTTTTACGCTGTTTTTATTTTATTCAAGAGTTTTGGTAAAGTGTTGCAACTATAATTTGATGTGGTTTGTTCAATTTACAGTTTTTTTTCAAGCAACACAAAAATTACTTAAAATCGTCTGCTTTGCCTACAAAGTATTTGAAGTTAATCAAAATATTGATAAACAACGTAAATCGGCGAAGGTTCAACAAGATACATTAGGTAGTAAGTATATGTTAGTACCTTACTTACCTAACTCAAGAAAAAACTCAAATCTGTATGTTTTAAATATAACATAATATAACACCATAATATATATGTAACTTATGTAAATTGCACACATAGGTATTAACTAGGACCTATATACATACACATATGTACATACATATATAGGTAAATACTATTTTTGTGTTTCAAAGACCAAACCAAATTTTGCACTTGTCAAATTGAAATCTAATGAACCTTCCTACCTACTTACCTTACCTACTGATAACCTTCATTTATTCAACTGGTATTTAAAGTAGATATATTGTGATATAAATCTACAAAGAAGGTATACCTCCCTCAATATTTGTGTTCACAATTTGTTCAAAGGTAGATGTACCTCTGTAAGGTACAGATAGAATTATGTATACTCAGGTACTGCCTTGAAAATTATAGGTATGTAGGTAAATACATTTCCAAAAGTAGGTTAACTTTCATAACTTTCATAGATACCTTTGTCAATTTCATTAAATTAAAACAACACGTCGATAAATATAATTATGTCTTGTTCAAGGTTGGCGCAACACATTATTATAAAAAGAGGCTGGGATGTGACCCACACTGATAACATCCCAACCCGTCTGCCGATTTGTCTTGCTTAAAATGTTTGTAGATTTTTGTGTTTTGTTAAAAAAGTTGTCATTGAATTATTCTTAAAAATTAAAAAATTTCCAACAATATTTTGCATATAATGAAAAAATCTGATTTCACAGTCGAAAATCAATTTTTCCGAACTTATAGTCATTTTTTTTCTCAAAATTTTACCAGATGTCAAAAACGTTATTCTTCTTTGTACAAAATTATTTTGGAGATAAAATCATTTTTTTTTCGTAAAATATTCGAGGTGACAAATATTTGTTCACAGTTTTTTTGATTTATAAAAAAACCGTTACCTGGATTTTTTTCGAAAATATACTTGTTTGGTATTACGTTACAATATAAAATTCAATTTAAGTATCTATCTAGCGTTATTGGTTCGTGAAATATTTTGGGTTAACAACATTTTCATTTTTTTTTAATTGCTATGGTAAAAAACCACCCACCCAATTTTGTTTAGAGTCCTTTCTGCATCTTTCTGCATTTTTGTCTGTATAACAAAATTTATTTGAAGTCGATATCTCTACTGCTTCTTGAGGTATGGACGACAAAAAAAAACTTAGCGAACGTACGGACATACGAACATACGTACACACACACGCACGCACAGACATCTCTCTAAAAATCTTTTATTCCGACTCTAGGGATCTTGAAACGTCGAGAAATGTCAAATTTTTCAATTCGGACCGATTACAATAACTTCCGATTACATAACTTCCTATGGGAAGTTAAAATTAAAGCGACTACAAAAACTGCTAAACGTCAAAACTACTTCCATGCCACCGGCAACCTAAAGCAAAACAATATCTCAAAAAAATACGTAAAAGCAAAAACAAAGTAAGAAAATAATTCTGAAAGCTATACCTACCTACCACAAAGTGTATATAAAAAAATTCAACAACGCGAGTAGAAATTGTATGTTATTTGTGTGCGCGCATTGCACTGGTAAATGTTAACAGTAGGCTTTAAGAATCCTTTTTTACTCCACTTTGATTATATCTTTTTTTCTTCAGTCGACAGTTTTGTTTAAAACAAAGAAATCTGCCAAAAATACTAGGTACTAAAATAGTTGAAAAATCTGATAGGTAGGTACGCCCCCAAATTATGTTATACATACATATGTGTATATACATATGGGTGATTATACAAAAGTTGGGTAACTCGATGTCATCAACCAATATATACAAAGTCTGATTATATTTTATTTAGATTGCAATTTATTTTAAAACAATGGAAAGACCTTTATTTAGTCACCCAATTTCAGTTCTTCATTTTGAATACAAGTTATTAAAAAAAACACAATTAGTTCTTAAACGTCAGTCCTCTGGCATGTCACAACCCTGAAAACCAACCATTAAGTGACTGTCTATTAAACATTATCATTGGTTTGAGAAAACTTATTAAATTAATACAATCTGCGATGTATATAGTTTAATATATACTACAACTTTCATAATGCAGTGTTCTCCACTTTATTTAAAAACTAGCGGCCCGTCCCGGCTTCGCACGGGTAGACATAATATGTAAATAGGTACAGATATTTAATGCTAATTAAAACGACCATGAATCACTAAATTAGAAAACATTTTTTTGTCCTATCATTAATACTCTTCGCAGCGTGTGCGATGAAAGACATTTTATGGCTAATTTTTTTACACCTTCGGTTGGTTTTAATAGTAATTTCTAAAAATTTCTATAGCCATCTAGTACTAAATATAGCCTATGTTACTCAGTGATAATGTAGCTTTATAATGAAAAAAGAATTATTAAAATCGGTTCAGTACTTTTTGAGTTTATTTGTTACATACAAAAATACAAATCTTCCCTCTTTATAATATTAGTGTAGAAATAAGAAATTTTGTGTTCAGTTTCATTCGTCAGTCCCTTGTGTGTTATTTAAATTTGAAATTCGTGCGAAATATCGCCAACTCACTGTCAAATCCCACTTTGCATTTTAATGTTGGTAATGAAGTTAGTTGCGGGTTGCACAATTTGACGGCCATCATATCTGTAAAAGAGTTTGGGTTATGTTTGTTGTCTGTACACGTGCTAAGCCAGTCAACACGTCAGTTTTATGGTGAGTCGTTATTTTTTTGTTAATCTAAAGTTTATTTTTATTTATTCGTATTAGACTTTGATTTGTTAAAATGTAGTTTGTTGATATTTGAAATTACAAAAAAAAAACATTAGTCCAGATTATAATCTCAAATTTCGTCTTTTTCGTCAGTCCTATGGCGTCAGTCTTGTGTCAGGTAAATTGTTATTGTTCTTCATTTCTTGATCATTAGTACTTTTATGATGAATATTGTTAGATTTTGTTTATATTGTTTGTTGATTACTTTTAAATATTTAGTAAAACTATGTCAAAGTATAGTAAAAGATAAGTGAATAACGTTACGTTAAATGTCAAAAGTCTGTTTTGAAAACTGATGTAGTATTTTCTCCTAGTATTACATATTAATAATTATTTTTAATTGTTACTAAGTGATTTTAAGTGATCATTATTAAATCATAAGAGATTTTTACTAATTTTTATTAAACTTCAACTGTGTATACCCTGTCAGTCCTCTGGCAGTCAAATTCTGAAATTTTTAAATATCTTACAATGTACTCAAAAAAGTGACTGGCCCGATTGGGAACAATATATTAATTAGATTCGCTATCATATACACCCGAATTTATAGAAGTTTGATTTAAAAACTATCGTAAACAAAATATACTTAAAAGTTACCCAACTTTTGTATAATCACCCATATGTACATATATGTACCTATATTCATATTAACCTACTAACCTCCATTTGTGCATATGAATACCTACATATATGTAATTACTAATTACCTACCTATTATTTGCCTAAACAATATACTTACCTATACTTATGTATGTGCACTTGCAATTTTATACTGCACAATTACATACTGTAGTAAAGTATGATTCGTCCACTATCCCTATTTTCAGAAAAAAAAAAGAAATTTAAAAATAAACCTATCCCAACCCATATCAAACTAATAACGAAATTGAAGAAAAATTCACCGAAACTCACAAATCATCATCATGTCGAATTACATGCAAGCACCAACATCAATTTCATTTTATGAATGAGAACGAAATTTAAAAAAAAAAACCTTCAAAATACATTTTCTGCAGCGAACGTGATTTGGCCTTGAATGCCACACTTTAACAGACCTACGAGCACAGATATTAATTTTATACAGATGTCTCATCCCTGCAGGAAAAAATGAAACATTTTTTTCCCTTAACAGACAAGCCTTAAAGTGCCTTGCACATGAGCAACGAACTGCGAATGGACGAACAAACGTGATTTTACACATTTCAAAAAGTCAATTCCACACAAAAACACATTTAAATTATAAGAAACCAATTGACACTAATATTAGGATAATAAAATTTGCATTTTGTTCTCTAAAACAAGAGAATTTTGTAAAAACAATTTGGTAGTAACGAATTGCAGTGTGGTTGCTACGAACTGTCAAACTCTATTCGCGTTCCACATACCATCCACACTGCAACGAATAAATTGTTCGCGCTCAACTTAACCTCCAAATTATACCGCTCTTGTTTTGTTTTTGTGTGAAAGATCATGGCTGAGGAAAATATGGAGAAAAGGGTTGACAATTCTTCGCTGTCTGCGAATAGAAATAAAGCTCATGTGAAAGAAAAGTCAAAATATGCGAACATCCACAGTTCGCAGTTCGTAGCTCATGTGCAAGATGCTTAACAGACAAGAGCTTTTAAAAATAAAGCTGAGAAAGCTCTTTTTGCCTTCCATATTTTCTTTTTCTTTTTAGAAACTTTTCTCTTCTCTTTTGTCATTTTGTTTGCCAATGAATACAAAAACAAAGTTCGGTCCATTGGAAACAAATGTAAACAACCCTATTTTTTACAAGGAAGTATATGGGAGTTGATGTAGGTTATGTTTGTATCTTGTTTTTTTATTCGCGTTTTGGTGCGTAAAAGAAGAAAGGGGCGATAATTTTTGTTTATTTTTTTGTGAATGTA
Source organism: Eupeodes latifasciatus (assembly GCA_920104205.1). Lineage (NCBI taxonomy): Eukaryota > Metazoa > Arthropoda > Insecta > Diptera > Syrphidae > Eupeodes > Eupeodes latifasciatus. The sequence goes on from CAKKTC010000216.1 coordinate 38,461, forward strand.
AGATTGTTAGGTGTCCGGTAAGGAGAATAGAAGAAGTTGGTTGTGTATTGATATATGAAAATTGTGTGGGCAAGTAGGGACAAGTGAATGTGCATGTGCACATGAATTGGTTTCTGTGTTTTCTATTTTTAACTTCCCGTAGGAAGTTATTGTAATAGGTCTGATTTGTCGAATTGAAAATTTTGACATTTCTCGACGTTTCAAGGTCCCTAGAGTCGAAATAAAACATTTTTAGAAAGATGTCTGTGTGTGCCTGTGTTAGTACGTCGTCCATAGCTCAAGAATTTTGAGAAACATCAAGTTAACAGTTTCCTTACAAAATATAAAAACATTATCTACTAAAACTTAGTAAAAATTTACTTTCGACTCAAATATGTTTATAAAAATTAAAAATATTGGCTTCAAACTAAATTTATCTCACAGAAAATATTTGTTCGATATTCAATAATTTTTTTATAAGAATCCAACAGTCCGTTTTTTCATAAAAAAAATCTACAAGTACGCAACATGTGTAAAAAATGATGGTCGGTTCTCGATATCTCGTGAACGATAGAAGATATTGACTTCAAATTAATTTAATTCATCCAATTTGTATTTGTTTATATAAGAAATAAAAACTTTTAAGAAATGCTACTTAAATTGGTAAAAATTGATTTTCGACTCAAATATCTTTTCAAAACTTTGAGATATTGGCCTTAAACTACTTTTATCTTTTAAAACATTTTGTTGTCAACATTCAGTAAAATTTTGAAAAAAATCGAATTGACAGTTTTTGTACAAAAAATTAAAAACCTAAAAAGAATTAAACAAAAGTTGGTAAAAATTGTTTTTCGAAGTAAATATCTTTTCGAAAATTTGAGATTATGGCTTTAAACTAATTTTATCTTATAAAATACTAGCTTTTACCCGCGACTTCGTCCGCATTAGATAGTTTTTTTGGATAGTAGCATTGAATAATTATTCAATGATAGTAGTATGACAAAACCTGAGCCGTCCTTTTTGTACGTATGTTTGAATTGTGCCGAGGCCATAATAAGTGTGATTGTCATAGGTTAAGTTAGGTTAGGTTAATACATTTTAAGAAGAAGATAGGTTACTGCAATACATTTTTATATACGACATTTTTTGTTTTTCCTTCCTTGGACAGAACGTAAAGATTTTGTGGGTGAGCACGCTACATATAATTGTTCATGGGAAAAACTGTTTTTTTTTTCAAATTTACACCTGCAACTTTCAGCGTTTGCTCCCGAGCTTTATTTATTGTTATTGCAAAGGCTGCTTTCAAAGGAAACTGGACTCTTTTAAACTGAAACGGCAAATCGGTTGGAATTATCGGAATGCGGGGTATTAAAACATTTTTTCCTTTTGCTATTCCAGTAATGATTATAGCTTTTATAATATTTCGTCCTAGGAGAGTAATCTGTAGCCGTGTGCCATTACATAACTTTCGTGCGTCAAGATTTCTCATTAACAGGACTGGAACACCAACCTTCAATCTCAACTTATGAGAAGGGTTGGGAATGCGTTGTTTTCCCATACCAATGTTATCCAAATATTATTCAAATATTAGGTAATTTAGGAGTGAAAGCGATCAGATTCAACGGAAAGTAATTTTTCCCATGGGAATGCGTTGTTTTCCCGAAGTCAAAGGTGACTCATGTCCTTTCTTAAGTCTCAAACTATCTCCTTACCAAATTTCATTTAAATCTGTACAGTAGTGTTGGCGTAAAAGCGAACGGCCCACCTGAATTTTCCCATGGGAATGCGTCATTTTCCGGGGTAAAAAGTAGCCTATGTCCTTTCTCGGGTATCAAAATATCTCCATACCAAATTTCATGCAAATTGGTTCAGTAGTTTTGGCGTGATTGAGTAACAGACAGACAGACAGAGTTACTTTCACATTTATAATATTAGTATAGATATTGTTTTAAATATTCAGAAAAATTTTGAGAAAAATGGAATTGACAATTTTTTTACAAAAAATATTAAAGAAACCTAAAAAAAATTAATAAACAACAAACACATAACAGGCCCCCGAAAAAATCAACGAGCGCATCAAAGGGTTTTATGTATTTCGATGGGGGTGATAAAATGCAACAACAAATAACGTACGTTACCGCGAACAAGTACCGAGCACAACAAAGGTTTGAATGTGCAACAACAAACATACGTGTGTTTCGATACAGGTCAATGATATTTTTTAGAAAAGCAACAACAACCACATTGGTTGTGACCGAAAACTATGAATAAAGAAAATATTAACGATGGGACCGGAAATAGAAATTTTTTTTACCGAATAACGCGAATTTTGACCGACATTTAGGTACCCTTTTTTCTATTTGACTAAATCTTTTTCTTTATGATGATAAGTTTTTAATACGCTATTGAAATTTTCTCTTCCACCAATCATACAGAAAATAAAATAAAAAGTGATAAGTGATAAATAATTTAAATTTTCTCAATTTTTTAACTAAATCCCATACATCCCTGTTTGTGTTTTGCTTTGACAAATAATAACTACTTCATTTAATTTTTAATAAGGCGCGCATAGGATTTAAGTAAATTATATTGTTTAGCAATAAATAAAACGCAACTAGAATATAAGAAGAATAAAATAAGTTACTTGTATGAATAAATGAAAAATAGAATATAAGAAGAATAAAATAAGTTACTTGTATGAATGAATATAAAAAAAAAAAAAAACAAATATATTATATTATATACGTAAGTAATGATACAAACTAAGTATGTACTATTAATATACATATAGAAGAAAATAATGTTTAAAAAAAAAAAATTTGATTCCAAACGGAAAAAAAAAGAATATTCCTATTATACAAGTTAGTGTCGCTTAAAAGAAGAAATCAAGATATGTCATGATTTCTCCTTTTTCCCCAAGAAGGGTGGTGTCGCAGTGGCGATTCCTGGTCATAGCGTTAGGGTTAGCTACTTTCTTCTAGAGGTACAAGATAAGTTTTCAAGAACTATAATTAGTTTTATTCAAATCTTCCGCCCTAGGCTTACATCATCGATAAATGTAGAACATTTTTCATAAATTTTTTTGTTAAAGTAATATCGGAAAACATTATATAATTGGGACTTTAATTGAACGTCTGAAGTCTCGTCTAGTATAATTGCGACAAATTCTGACTGTCTGATTCTATTGAAAATTTTATTGCCAACTTTATTTTATGGACAACTTCGGGTTTGCAAGAAAGCATGCGTGATACAGGAAAAAAAAGGCCAGCAAAACAATTTATTTTTATTCTCGAAACCAGCTAGCCATTTTCAAATGCAATATTGATTTTCGATAAAGGTTCAAGTATTCTTCCTTATATGTTGATTTTAAATCTGTTAGCTTTGGACATGGAAGCTTATTATTAACTATTAATAGCTTCCCCGAAAACGATCTTATTCTAAATGTTTTTTCTAATAATTCTTCAATTATGGTCTTTGCTTGGATTTCATTTCAGTTCCGAGATCATGAACATTCCAATATCATGAAAATAAAGTATCTATTTTTAAACAAACAAAGAGAATCTGGTTACATCGTCGCAACTCATAGCCTAAAACCGGATACATAATATTTTATATACTAAGATATGAAAAAAAAAATAAAAATAATAATGGTATAGTAAAGTTCCGAAATTGTTTCGTTTTTTTTAACATACAATTATGTAGCTGGTCATAGAATTGCAATTATATGGTTTTAAAATCAAATTCATTTTTTTATTAAATATTATTTCCAAATTAAAGTTTATACAATTTGTATTATACTTTTTAATTGAAAAAGAATTTAATTTGAAGTAATGCAGGTGCATAAGTCGTTATATTATTTTATTTTGTTTTATTTTTCGTTCTGGTAATTTTCAGTTTGAAGTCATATATAGTATTTATTTTTTTTTAAGTATTAATAAGAGCAACGAATTCTGAATGAAAAAAGGTATTTACTTTATTAAAATTTTGAAAAAGCACGATTCAAACTGATTTTTATACTTTTTTGACAAATTTTAGTTTTTCTTCGAAAATTATGAATTAATATCACTTAAAAACCGCCTGATTGGAGAACCCGTCGGCTTTAAAAAATGTATAATTCGTAGGTAGGTGTGAATATTACTTTTTTATTAAAAGTAAAATGTTTGTTTTAAACTGAGTGTTCTAAACAAATCTAGTAAAATAATTTCCTAGTATCTTGCAGATATGAATTGGTATGGACTTATATTAATAATAACAATATAAAAAATGAACATAAAACATACCGGTCATAACACATCAAATACTTAACTAGTGAAAAGCACTTTCTGAAGTAATTTTCCTTCCAGTCTAAAAGCACGTCCAAACAAAAACTACTCCCTATTAAAAAATTGAAAAATCCGCCTATGCTCTAACATCTGTGTGAAATTTCCTTTTACTCACATATCGAGTATCGACTCCAAAAATGAGTATTATCGCTAAAATCAGCGCTAACTGACAAACATGCTCTTGTTCGATACATTCTTGTCGTGCTGGGTCAATTTCGCTACCAAACATAAATTTCACACAAATAAATAACCTCGCACTTGCACAATTATTATTATCTGTTTTTAAAAACAAAAAATATGGTATGAATAGTTGATGTGTTCGACGATCATATTCGAATCGTGCGTCGCTCGGTCTTGTTCTTCCTGCCATAGTCCATACGAAGTTCAAAGAGAGGAGACATCAAACTCTTGGTCGAACCTGGTCTTCCTCTCTGTTGTGTGTCTTTAATGTGTACCTGCATTTGCATATACTTCGTCTGGTTTATCGCTTTTTTTTGCGCTTACCCTTCAATTAATTTGTATAGGCTTTTATTTGAATGTGTGTATTTATCTGTATGTGTAGAATGTATGAAATTTGATAGCGCAAACTTTTGCGATGACCAAAGCCCAATGTTTCAAGATAAATTAAGTATTGTATGAGAGTTTTATTGCTTGAAATGAAAATTATTTGTAGAAAAGTCACTTTGAATGCAAGTTATGTAACTACAACCGATTTTTTTAACATTATGGTCAACTGTTGAGTTTTGGTTAGTAATTCAATTACCAAATAATATACATATTAAAAAATTAGATTTATTCTAAAATTCTTGGTTTAGCGCCGCTAAACCAGCTAACTATGAGGAATCGCCCTTGGTGGTGTGAAGGAATCACACTAGCGACCACTTCATTATACATTTAATTCCGGTCATTGACTTAAATCCACACTACGCTTTACAATAGCCGACCTATATTTTAAATGCACTCGCATTACTTTTCTATTTTTAATAATGCACTCGCATTTCATTCATGGTCAAGAATATCACCCTCATGCACTAGAATATTAAGTAATAATTTCAATGCCACTGACGATGACGGGACGCGACGCTTCAGATTACTTTGGTCAAGTGTATCTACCTACTCGCTGAGGTTCAATGCAGTGCATATGGCTGGATGTATTTGGATACATTTGTGCATTGTATTAGAAGGGCTATGCACATTGGATAATCGACTATTAATTTGATGACATAGCAAGTATGCTGCCTGGTTCCGTCGTCCATAAATTTCCCACAGAATTCAGAATACAAAATATGTCTATGTTTATATAAAATATTTCTATGTGTAAGTTATAATATGTATTTGATATAGGCTTAAGATGTTAGTGTATAAGTAAATTATTTTTGTATAAATAGCTTAAGCTTGATTGAAATAAATTCACTTTCAGTTTGGAAGTGAAAAGACTAGTTCGGCTCTTCAGCCTTGTTTTTTTTACTCTAAACTCTGGAAGCAGATCGGCTCTTTAGCCATCAACCTTTTTGGCTTGGGGAAGCCTTCCAATATCCCCCATAGATTAGTAGGTGAGGTAGGGACCACTTTACAACTTGGAGGTTTGTTGTTCCAAATAAAAAAAATTGCAATTACTTTTTTCTTCGGTACTGGCAGATATACCATTTTACGAATACATAGTTTTGTGAATGTTACTACGATATGGCTAAGTGCATGTTGTATGATAACTCAAAAAATAAATTTCTTCAGTAAAGGCATTTAAAGGTTTTTAAACTTTTTAAATAAACTGAAACAAAAATGGAATACATATAATTTATTTAATAGTACTTATACGTATATGCACATAAATAATGCATTACTATTTCTTGAAACTTTTTTTTACAATTTGCAATGTCTAACTTAAATCAAATAAATTATTTTGTCTTAATTTTGTTAAGGAGACGTTGAAAATAATTGGAATGAAATAAATGAAAATGACGATGAAATGTCCTTAACATAGATATTTTGTAGGATATATTGGAAAATCTGTGCTAAAGAAAAATGACTGATTTATGCAAATTGTTTATGGACAAAAGTAAATGTCAAAACAAAGACACTTCATATATAGAGTGTTCTTGTGTCAAAATAATTATGAAACAAGGAAACATTTAATAAAATGTCGTCAATACGTGTACATTATCTTTTGTACTCGTACATGTACATAATCTTTTTTACGCTGTTTTTATTTTATTCAAGAGTTTTGGTAAAGTGTTGCAACTATAATTTGATGTGGTTTGTTCAATTTACAGTTTTTTTTCAAGCAACACAAAAATTACTTAAAATCGTCTGCTTTGCCTACAAAGTATTTGAAGTTAATCAAAATATTGATAAACAACGTAAATCGGCGAAGGTTCAACAAGATACATTAGGTAGTAAGTATATGTTAGTACCTTACTTACCTAACTCAAGAAAAAACTCAAATCTGTATGTTTTAAATATAACATAATATAACACCATAATATATATGTAACTTATGTAAATTGCATACATAGGTATTAACTAGGACCT
>CAKKTC010000217.1:0-45106 GCA_920104205.1 Eupeodes latifasciatus
TATGCATCAATTGAAAGGCGGCGCGATGCTCTGTACTTTAGTGAAAACCGCATCTTGTTTGGAGGCTTGGTTGAGGAGATAAAGCAATCGAAAGATAATTTGTGATGGGCTGGGTCGAAATTCTGTAATTTTACTTTTTGACTAATTTTTCCGAAACGAGAGCTCGTAGAACCTTTTGGTTTGCAGTTGTGGGTAGAGCATTTAAATACCTTTCTTTTGATGTGTATTTTGATTGGGTGGGAAATAGTTTTGAAAATACTACTTTTTTTCGGCAAGGGGTTAGCCCACAATTTTCTCGAAAAACTGAAAAAAAAATCATTTTTGAGATTTATGCATCAATTGAAAGGCGGCGCGATGCTCTGTACTTTAGTGAAAACCGCATCTTGTTTGGAGGCTTGGTTGAGGAGATAAAGCAATCGAAAGATAATTTGTGATGGGCTGGGTCGAAATTCTGTAATTTTACTTTTTGACTAATTTTTCCGAAACGAGAGCTCGTAGAACCTTTTGGTTTGCAGTTGTGGGTAGAGCATTTAAATACCTTTCTTTTGATGTGTATTTTGATTGGGTGGGAAATAGTTTTGAAAATACTACTTTTTTTCGGCAAGGGGTTAGCCCACAATTTTCTCGAAAAACTGAAAAAAAAATCATTTTTGAGATTTATGCATCAATTGAAAGGCGGCGCGATGCTCTGTACTTTAGTGAAAACCGCATCTTGTTTGGAGGCTTGGTTGAGGAGATAAAGCAATCGAAAGATAATTTGTGATGGGCTGGGTCGAAATTCTGTAATTTTACTTTTTGACTAATTTTTCCGAAACGAGAGCTCGTAGAACCTTTTGGTTTGCAGTTGTGGGTAGAGCATTTAAATACCTTTCTTTTGATGTGTATTTTGATTGGGTGGGAAATAGTTTTGAAAATACTACTTTTTTTCGGCAAGGGGTTAGCCCACAATTTTCTCGAAAAACTGAAAAAAAATCATTTTTGAGATTTATGCATCAATTGAAAGGCGGCGCGATGCTCTGTACTTTAGTGAAAACCGCATCTTGTTTGGAGGCTTGGTTGAGGAGATAAAGCAATCGAAAGATAATTTGTGATGGGCTGGGTCGAAATTCTGTAATTTTACTTTTTGACTAATTTTTCCGAAACGAGAGCTCGTAGAACCTTTTTTTGGTTTGCAGTTGTGGGTAGAGCATTTAAATACCTTTCTTTTGATGTGTATTTTGATTGGGTGGGAAATAGTTTTGAAATACTACTTTTTTCGGCAAGGGGTTAGCCCACAATTTTCTCGAAAAACTGAAAAAAAAATCATTTTTGAGATTTATGCATCAATTGAAAGGCGGCGCGATGCTCTGTACTTTAGTGAAAACCGCATCTTGTTTGGAGGCTTGGTTGAGGAGATAAAGCAATCGAAAGATAATTTGTGATGGGCTGGGTCGAAATTCTGTAATTTTACTTTTTGACTAATTTTTCCGAAACGAGAGCTCGTAGAACCTTTTGGTTTGCAGTTGTGGGTAGAGCATTTAAATACCTTTCTTTTGATGTGTATTTTGATTGGGTGGGAAATAGTTTTGAAAATACTACTTTTTTTCGGCAAGGGGTTAGCCCACAATTTTCTCGAAAAACTGAAAAAAAATCATTTTTGAGATTTATGCATCAATTGAAAGGCGGCGCGATGCTCTGTACTTTAGTGAAAACCGCATCTTGTTTGGAGGCTTGGTTGAGGAGATAAAGCAATCGAAAGATAATTTGTGATGGGCTGGGTCGAAAATCTGTAATTTTACTTTTTGACTAATTTTTCCGAAACGAGAGCTCGTAGAACCTTTTGGTTTGCAGTTGTGGGTAGAGCATTTAAATACCTTTCTTTTGATGTGTATTTTGATTGGGTGGGAAATAGTTTTGAAAATACTACTTTTTTTTCGGCAAGGGGTTAGCTAGCCCACAATTTTCTCGAAAAACTGAAAAAAAAATCATTTTTGAGATTTATGCATCAATTGAAAGGCGGCGCGATGCTCTGTACTTTAGTGAAAACCGCATCTTGTTTGGAGGCTTGGTTGAGGAGATAAAGCAATCGAAAGATAATTTGCGATGGGCTGGGTCGAAATTCTGTAATTTTACTTTTTGACTAATTTTTCCGAAACGAGAGCTCGTAGAACCTTTTGGTTTGCAGTTGTGGGTAGAGCATTTAAATACCTTTCTTTTGATGTGTATTTTGATTGGGTGGGAAATAGTTTTGAAAATACTACTTTTTTTCGGCAAGGGGTTAGCCCACAATTTTCTCGAAAAACTGAAAAAAAAATCATTTTTGAGATTTATGCATCAATTGAAAGGCGGCGCGATGCTCTGTACTTTAGTGAAAACCGCATCTTGTTTTGAGGCTTGGTTGAGGAGATAAAGCAATCGAAAGATAATTTGTGATGGGCTGGGTCGAAATTCTGTAATTTTACTTTTTGACTAATTTTTCCGAAACGAGAGCTCGTAGAACCTTTTGGTTTGCAGTTGTGGGTAGAGCATTTAAATACCTTTCTTTTGATGTGTATTTTGATTGGGTGGGAAATAGTTTTGAAAATACTACTTTTTTTCGGCAAGGGGTTAGCCCACAATTTTCTCGAAAAACTGAAAAAAAAAAATCATTTTTGAGATTTATGCATCAATTGAAAGGCGGCGCGATGCTCTGTACTTTAGTGAAAACCGCATCTTGTTTGGAGGCTTGGTTGAGGAGATAAAGCAATCGAAAGATAATTTGTGATGGGCTGGGTCGAAATTCTGTAATTTTACTTTTTGACTAATTTTTCCGAAACGAGAGCTCGTAGAACCTTTTGGTTTGCAGTTGTGGGTAGAGCATTTAAATACCTTTCTTTTGATGTGTATTTTGATTGGGTGGGAAATAGTTTTGAAAATACTACTTTTTTTCGGCAAGGGGTTAGCCCACAATTTTCTCGAAAAACTGAAAAAAAATCATTTTTGAGATTTATGCATCAATTGAAAGGCGGCGCGATGCTCTGTACTTTAGTGAAAACCGCATCTTGTTTGGAGGCTTGGTTGAGGAGATAAAGCAATCGAAAGATAATTTGTGATGGGCTGGGTCGAAATTCTGTAATTTTACTTTTTGACTAATTTTTCCGAAACGAGAGCTCGTAGAACCTTTTGGTTTGCAGTTGTGGGTAGAGCATTTAAATACCTTTCTTTTGATGTGTATTTTGATTGGGTGGGAAATAGTTTTGAAAATACTACTTTTTTTCGGCAAGGGGTTAGCCCACAATTTTCTCGAAAAACTGAAAAAAAAATCATTTTTGAGATTTATGCATCAATTGAAAGGCGGCGCGATGCTCTGTACTTTAGTGAAAACCGCATCTTGTTTGGAGGCTTGGTTGAGGAGATAAAGCAATCGAAAGATAATTTGTGATGGGCTGGGTCGAAATTCTGTAATTTTACTTTTTGACTAATTTTTCCGAAACGAGAGCTCGTAGAACCTTTTGGTTTGCAGTTGTGGGTAGAGCATTTAAATACCTTTCTTTTGATGTGTATTTTGATTGGGTGGGAAATAGTTTTGAAAATACTACTTTTTTTCGGCAAGGGGTTAGCCCACAATTTTCTCGAAAAACTGAAAAAAAAATCATTTTTGAGATTTGTGCATCAATTGAAAGGCGGCGCGATGCTCTGTACTTTAGTGAAAACCGCATCTTGTTTGGAGGCTTGGTTGAGGAGATAAAGCAATCGAAAGATAATTTGTGATGGGCTGGGTCGAAATTCTGTAATTTTACTTTTTGACTAATTTTTCCGAAACGAGAGCTCGTAGAACCTTTTGGTTTGCAGTTGTGGGTAGAGCATTTAAATACCTTTCTTTTGATGTGTATTTTGATTGGGTGGGAAATAGTTTTGAAAATACTACTTTTTTTTCGGCAAGGGGTTAGCTAGCCCACAATTTTCTCGAAAAACTGAAAAAAAAATCATTTTTGAGATTTATGCATCAATTGAAAGGCGGCGCGATGCTCTGTACTTTAGTGAAAACCGCATCTTGTTTGGAGGCTTGGTTGAGGAGATAAAGCAATCGAAAGATAATTTGTGATGGGCTGGGTCGAAATTCTGTAATTTTACTTTTTGACTAATTTTTCCGAAACGAAGAGCTCGTAGAACCTTTTGGTTTGCAGTTGTGGGTAGAGCATTTAAATACCTTTCTTTTGATGTGTATTTTGATTGGGTGGGAAATAGTTTTGAAAATACTACTTTTTTTCGGCAAGGGGTTAGCCCACAATTTTCTCGAAAAACTGAAAAAAAATCATTTTTGAGATTTATGCATCAATTGAAAGGCGGCGCGATGCTCTGTACTTTAGTGAAAACCGCATCTTGTTTGGAGGCTTGGTTGAGGAGATAAAGCAATCGAAAGATAATTTGTGATGGGCTGGGTCGAAATTCTGTAATTTTACTTTTTGACTAATTTTTCCGAAACGAGAGCTCGTAGAACCTTTTGGTTTGCAGTTGTGGGTAGAGCATTTAAATACCTTTCTTTTGATGTGTATTTTGATTGGGTGGGAAATAGTTTTGAAAATACTACTTTTTTTCGGCAAGGGGTTAGTTAGCCCACAATTTTCTCGAAAAACTGAAAAAAAATCATTTTTGAGATTTATGCATCAATTGAAAGGCGGCGCGATGCTTTGTACTTTAGTGAAAACCGCATCTTGTTTTGAGGCTTGGTTGAGGAGATAAAGCAATCGAAAGATAATTTGTGATGGGCTGGGTCGAAATTCTGTAATTTTACTTTTTGACTAATTTTTCCGAAACGAGAGCTCGTAGAACCTTTTGGTTTGCAGTTGTGGGTAGAGCATTTAAATACCTTTCTTTTGATGTGTATTTTGATTGGGTGGGAAATAGTTTTGAAAATACTACTTTTTTTTCGGCAAGGGGTTAGCTAGCCCACAATTTTCTCGAAAAACTGAAAAAAAAATCATTTTTGAGATTTATGCATCAATTGAAAGGCGGCGCGATGCTCTGTACTTTAGTGAAAACCGCATCTTGTTTGGAGGCTTGGTTGAGGAGATAAAGCAATCGAAAGATAATTTGTGATGGGCTGGGTCGAAATTCTGTAATTTTACTTTTTGACTAATTTTTCCGAAACGAAGAGCTCGTAGAACCTTTTGGTTTGCAGTTGTGGGTAGAGCATTTAAATACCTTTCTTTTGATGTGTATTTTGATTGGGTGGGAAATAGTTTTGAAAATACTACTTTTTTTCGGCAAGGGGTTAGCCCACAATTTTCTCGAAAAACTGAAAAAAAATCATTTTTGAGATTTATGCATCAATTGAAAGGCGGCGCGATGCTCTGTACTTTAGTGAAAACCGCATCTTGTTTGGAGGCTTGGTTGAGGAGATAAAGCAATCGAAAGATAATTTGTGATGGGCTGGGTCGAAATTCTGTAATTTTACTTTTTGACTAATTTTTCCGAAACGAGAGCTCGTAGAACCTTTTGGTTTGCAGTTGTGGGTAGAGCATTTAAATACCTTTCTTTTGATGTGTATTTTGATTGGGTGGGAAATAGTTTTGAAAATACTACTTTTTTTCGGCAAGGGGTTAGTTAGCCCACAATTTTCTCGAAAAACTGAAAAAAAATCATTTTTGAGATTTATGCATCAATTGAAAGGCGGCGCGATGCTCTGTACTTTAGTGAAAACCGCATCTTGTTTTGAGGCTTGGTTGAGGAGATAAAGCAATCGAAAGATAATTTGTGATGGGCTGGGTCGAAATTCTGTAATTTTACTTTTTGACTAATTTTTCCGAAACGAGAGCTCGTAGAACCTTTTGGTTTGCAGTTGTGGGTAGAGCATTTAAATACCTTTCTTTTGATGTGTATTTTGATTGGGTGGGAAATAGTTTTGAAAATACTACTTTTTTTCGGCAAGGGGTTAGCCCACAATTTTCTCGAAAAACTGAAAAAAAATCATTGTTGAGATTTATGCATCAATTGAAAGGCGGCGCGATGCTCTGTACTTTAGTGAAAACCGCATCTTGTTTTGAGGCTTGGTTGAGGAGATAAAGCAATCGAAAGATAATTTGTGATGGGCTGGGTCGAAATTCTGTAATTTTACTTTTTGACTAATTTTTCCGAAACGAGAGCTCGTAGAACCTTTTGGTTTGCAGTTGTGGGTAGAGCATTTAAATACCTTTCTTTTGATGTGTATTTTGATTGGGTGGGAAATAGTTTTGAAAATACTACTTTTTTTCGGCAAGGGGTTAGCCCACAATTTTCTCGAAAAACTGAAAAAAAAAATCATTTTTGAGATTTATGCATCAATTGAAAGGCGGCGCGATGCTCTGTACTTTAGTGAAAACCGCATCTTGTTTGGAGGCTTGGTTGAGGAGATAAAGCAATCGAAAGATAATTTGTGATGGGCTGGGTCGAAATTCTGTAATTTTACTTTTTGACTAATTTTTCCGAAACGAGAGCTCGTAGAACCTTTTGGTTTGCAGTTGTGGGTAGAGCATTTAAATACCTTTCTTTTGATGTGTATTTTGATTGGGTGGGAAATAGTTTTGAAAATACTACTTTTTTTCGGCAAGGGGTTAGCCCACAATTTTCTCGAAAAACTGAAAAAAAATCATTTTTGAGATTTATGCATCAATTGAAAGGCGGCGCGATGCTCTGTACTTTAGTGAAAACCGCATCTTGTTTGGAGGCTTGGTTGAGGAGATAAAGCAATCGAAAGATAATTTGTGATGGGCTGGGTCGAAATTCTGTAATTTTACTTTTTGACTAATTTTTCCGAAACGAAGAGCTCGTAGAACCTTTTGGTTTGCAGTTGTGGGTAGAGCATTTAAATACCTTTCTTTTGATGTGTATTTTGATTGGGTGGGAAATAGTTTTGAAAATACTACTTTTTTTCGGCAAGGGGTTAGCCCACAATTTTCTCGAAAAACTGAAAAAAAATCATTTTTGAGATTTATGCATCAATTGAAAGGCGGCGCGATGCTCTGTACTTTAGTGAAAACCGCATCTTGTTTTGAGGCTTGGTTGAGGAGATAAAGCAATCGAAAGATAATTTGTGATGGGCTGGGTCGAAATTCTGTAATTTTACTTTTTGACTAATTTTTCCGAAACGAGAGCTCGTAGAACCTTTTGGTTTGCAGTTGTGGGTAGAGCATTTAAATACCTTTCTTTTGATGTGTATTTTGATTGGGTGGGAAATAGTTTTGAAAATACTACTTTTTTTCGGCAAGGGGTTAGCCCACAATTTTCTCGAAAAACTGAAAAAAAAAAATCATTTTTGAGATTTATGCATCAATTGAAAGGCGGCGCGATGCTCTGTACTTTAGTGAAAACCGCATCTTGTTTGGAGGCTTGGTTGAGGAGATAAAGCAATCGAAAGATAATTTGTGATGGGCTGGGTCGAAATTCTGTAATTTTACTTTTTGACTAATTTTTCCGAAACGAGAGCTCGTAGAACCTTTTGGTTTGCAGTTGTGGGTAGAGCATTTAAATACCTTTCTTTTGATGTGTATTTTGATTGGGTGGGAAATAGTTTTGAAAATACTACTTTTTTTCGGCAAGGGGTTAGCCCACAATTTTCTCAAAAAACTGAAAAAAAATCATTTTTGAGATTTATGCATCAATTGAAAGGCGGCGCGATGCTCTGTACTTTAGTGAAAACCGCATCTTGTTTTGAGGCTTGGTTGAGGAGATAAAGCAATCGAAAGATAATTTGTGATGGACTGGGTCGAAATTCTGTAATTTTACTTTTTGACTAATTTTTCCGAAACGAGAGCTCGTAGAACCTTTTGGTTTGCAGTTGTGGGTAGAGCATTTAAATACCTTTATTTTGATGTGTATTTTGATTGGGTGGGAAATAGTTTTAAAAATACTACTTTTTTTCGGCAAGGGGTTAGCCCACAATTTTCTCGAAAAACTGAAAAAAAAATAATTTTTGAGATTTATGCATCAATTGAAAGGCGGTGCGATGCTCTGTACTTTAGTGAAAACCGCATCTTGTTTGGAGGCTTGGTTGAGGAGATAAAGCAATCGAAAGATAATTTGTGATGGGCTGGGTCGAAATTCTGTAATTTTACTTTTTGACTAATTTTTCCGAAACGAGAGCTCGTAGAACCTTTTGGTTTGCAGTTGTGGGTAGAGTATTTAAATACCTTTCTTTTGATGTGTATTTTGATTGGGTGGGAAATAGTTTTGAAAATACTACTTTTTTTCGGCAAGGGGTTAGCCCACAATTTTCTCGAAAAACTGAAAAAAAATCATTTTTGAGATTTATGCATCAATTGAAAGGCGGCGCGATGCTCTGTACTTTAGTGAAAACCGCATCTTGTTTGGAGGCTTGGTTGAGGAGATAAAGCAATCGAAAGATAATTTGTGATGGGCTGGGTCGAAATTCTGTAATTTTACTTTTTGACTAATTTTTCCGAAACGAGAGCTCGTAGAACCTTTTGGTTTGCAGTTGTGGGTAGAGCATTTAAATACCTTTCTTTTGATGTGTATTTTGATTGGGTGGGAAATAGTTTTGAAAATACTACTTTTTTTTTGGCAAGGGGTTAGCCCACAATTTTCTCGAAAAACTGAAAAAAAATCATTTTTGAGATTTATGCATCAATTGAAAGGCGGCGCGATGCTCTGTACTTTAGTGAAAACCGCATCTTGTTTGGAGGCTTGGTTGAGGAGATAAAGCAATCGAAAGATAATTTGTGATGGGCTGGGTCGAAATTCTGTAATTTTACTTTTTGACTAATTTTTCCGAAACGAGAGCTCGTAGAACCTTTTGGTTTGCAGTTGTGGGTAGAGCATTTAAATACCTTTCTTTTGATGTGTATTTTGATTGGGTGGGAAATAGTTTTGAAAATACTACTTTTTTTTCGGCAAGGGGTTAGCTAGCCCACAATTTTCTCGAAAAACTGAAAAAAAAATCATTTTTGAGATTTATGCATCAATTGAAAGGCGGCGCGATGCTCTGTACTTTAGTGAAAACCGCATCTTGTTTGGAGGCTTGGTTGAGGAGATAAAGCAATCGAAAGATAATTTGTGATGGGCTGGGTCGAAATTCTGTAATTTTACTTTTTGACTAATTTTTCCGAAACGAGAGCTCGTAGAACCTTTTGGTTTGCAGTTGTGGGTAGAGCATTTAAATACCTTTCTTTTGATGTGTATTTTGATTGGGTGGGAAATAGTTTTGAAAATACTACTTTTTTTCGGCAAGGGGTTAGCCCACAATTTTCTCGAAAAACTGAAAAAAAATCATTTTTGAGATTTATGCATCAATTGAAAGGCGGCGCGATGCTCTGTACTTTAGTGAAAACCGCATCTTGTTTGGAGGCTTGGTTGAGGAGATAAAGCAATCGAAAGATAATTTGTGATGAGCTGGGTCGAAATTCTGTAATTTTACTTTTTGACTAATTTTTCCGAAACGAGAGCTCGTAGAACCTTTTGGTTTGCAGTTGTGGGTAGAGCATTTAAATACCTTTCTTTTGATGTGTATTTTGATTGGGTGGGAAATAGTTTTGAAAATACTACTTTTTTTCGGCAAGGGGTTAGCCCACAATTTTCTCGAAAAACTGAAAAAAAATCATTTTTGAGATTTATGCATCAATTGAAAGGCGGCGCGATGCTCTGTACTTTAGTGAAAACCGCATCTTGTTTGGAGGCTTGGTTGAGGAGATAAAGCAATCGAAAGATAATTTGTGATGGGCTGGGTCGAAATTCTGTAATTTTACTTTTTGACTAATTTTTCCGAAACGAGAGCTCGTAGAAACTTTTGGTTTGCAGTTGTGGGTAGAGCATTTAAATACCTTTCTTTTGATGTGTATTTTGATTGGGTGGGAAATAGTTTTGAAAATACTACTTTTTTTCGGCAAGGGGTTAGCCCACAATTTTCTCGAAAAACTGAAAAAAAATCATTTTTGAGATTTATGCATCAATTGAAAGGCGGCGCGATGCTCTGTACTTTAGTGAAAACCGCATCTTGTTTGGAGGCTTGGTTGAGGAGATAAAGCAATCGAAAGATAATTTGTGATGGGCTGGGTCGAAATTCTGTAATTTTACTTTTTGACTAATTTTTCCGAAACGAGAGCTCGTAGAACCTTTTGGTTTGCAGTTGTGGGTAGAGCATTTAAATACCTTTCTTTTGATGTGTATTTTGATTGGGTGGGAAATAGTTTTGAAAATACTACTTTTTTTTTGGCAAGGGGTTAGCCCACAATTTTCTCGAAAAACTGAAAAAAAATCATTTTTGAGATTTATGCATCAATTGAAAGGCGGCGCGATGCTCTGTACTTTAGTGAAAACCGCATCTTGTTTGGAGGCTTGGTTGAGGAGATAAAGCAATCGAAAGATAATTTGTGATGGGCTGGGTCGAAATTCTGTAATTTTACTTTTTGACTAATTTTTCCGAAACGAGAGCTCGTAGAACCTTTTGGTTTGCAGTTGTGGGTAGAGCATTTAAATACCTTTCTTTTGATGTGTATTTTGATTGGGTGGGAAATAGTTTTGAAAATACTACTTTTTTTCGGCAAGGGGTTAGCCCACAATTTTCTCGAAAAACTGAAAAAAAAAATCATTTTTAAGATTTATGCATCAATTGAAAGGCGGCGCGATGCTCTGTACTTTAGTGAAAACCGCATCTTGTTTGGAGGCTTGGTTGAGGAGATAAAGCAATCGAAAGATAATTTGTGATGGGCTGGGTCGAAATTCTGTAATTTTACTTTTTGACTAATTTTTCCGAAACGAGAGCTCGTAGAACCTTTTGGTTTGCAGTTGTGGGTAGAGCATTTAAATACCTTTATTTTGATGTGTATTTTGATTGGGTGGGAAATAGTTTTAAAAATACTACTTTTTTTCGGCAAGGGGTTAGCCCACAATTTTCTCGAAAAACTGAAAAAAAAAAAAAAATTTTGAGATTTATGCATCAATTGAAAGGCGGTGCGATGCTCTGTACTTTAGTGAAAACCGCATCTTGTTTGGAGGCTTGGTTGAGGAGATAAAGCAATCGAAAGATAATTTGTGATGGGCTGGGTCGAAATTCTGTAATTTTACTTTTTGACTAATTTTTCCGAAACGAGAGCTCGTAGAACCTTTTGGTTTGCAGTTGTGGGTAGAGTATTTAAATACCTTTCTTTTGATGTGTATTTTGATTGGGTGGGAAATAGTTTTGAAAATACTACTTTTTTTCGGCAAGGGGTTAGCCCACAATTTTCTCGAAAAACTGAAAAAAAATCATTTTTGAGATTTATGCATCAATTGAAAGGCGGCGCGATGCTCTGTACTTTAGTGAAAACCGCATCTTGTTTGGAGGCTTGGTTGAGGAGATAAAGCAATCGAAAGATAATTTGTGATGGGCTGGGTCGAAATTCTGTAATTTTACTTTTTGACTAATTTTTCCGAAACGAGAGCTCGTAGAACCTTTTGGTTTGCAGTTGTGGGTAGAGCATTTAAATACCTTTCTTTTGATGTGTATTTTGATTGGGTGGGAAATAGTTTTGAAAATACTACTTTTTTTTTGGCAAGGGGTTAGCCCACAATTTTCTCGAAAAACTGAAAAAAAATCATTTTTGAGATTTATGCATCAATTGAAAGGCGGCGCGATGCTCTGTACTTTAGTGAAAACCGCATCTTGTTTGGAGGCTTGGTTGAGGAGATAAAGCAATCGAAAGATAATTTGTGATGGGCTGGGTCGAAATTCTGTAATTTTACTTTTTGACTAATTTTTCCGAAACGAGAGCTCGTAGAACCTTTTGGTTTGCAGTTGTGGGTAGAGCATTTAAATACCTTTCTTTTGATGTGTATTTTGATTGGGTGGGAAATAGTTTTGAAAATACTACTTTTTTTCGGCAAGGGGTTAGCCCACAATTTTCTCGAAAAACTGAAAAAAAATCATTTTTGAGATTTATGCATCAATTGAAAGGCGGTGCGATGCTCTGTACTTTAGTGAAAACCGCATCTTGTTTGGAGGCTTGGTTGAGGAGATAAAGCAATCGAAAGATAATTTGTGATGGGCTGGGTCAAAATTCTGTAATTTTACTTTTTGACTAATTTTTCCGAAACGAGAGCTCGTAGAACCTTTTGGTTTGCAGTTGTGGGTAGAGCATTTAAATACCTTTCTTTTGATGTGTATTTTGATTGTGTGGGAAATAGTTTTGAAAATACTACTTTTTTTCGGCAAGGGGTTAGCCCACAGTTTTCTCGAAAAACTGAAAAAAAATCATTTTTGAGATTTATGCATCAATTGAAAGGCGGCGCGATGCTCTGTACTTTAGTGAAAACCGCATCTTGTTTGGAGGCTTGGTTGAGGAGATAAAGCAATCGAAAGATAATTTGTGATGGGCTGGGTCGAAATTCTGTAATTTTACTTTTTGACTAATTTTTCCGAAACGAGAGCTCGTAGAACCTTTTGGTTTGCAGTTGTGGGTAGAGCATTTAAATACCTTTCTTTTGATGTGTATTTTGATTGGGTGGGAAATAGTTTTGAAAATACTACTTTTTTTCGGCAAGGGGTTAGCCCACAATTTTCTCGAAAAACTGAAAAAAAATCATATTTGAGATTTATGCATCAATTGAAAGGCGGCGCGATGCTCTGTACTTTAGTGAAAACCGCATCTTGTTTGGAGGCTTGGTTGAGGAGATAAAGCAATCGAAAGATAATTTGTGATGGGCTGGGTCGAAATTCTGTAATTTTACTTTTTGACTAATTTTTCCGAAACGAGAGCTCGTAGAACCTTTTGGTTTGCAGTTGTGGGTAGAGCATTTAAATACCTTTCTTTTGATGTGTATTTTGATTGGGTGGGAAATAGTTTTGAAAATACTACTTTTTTTTTGGCAAGGGGTTAGCCCACAATTTTCTCGAAAAACTGAAAAAAAATCATTTTTGAGATTTATGCATCAATTGAAAGGCGGCGCGATGCTCTGTACTTTAGTGAAAACCGCATCTTGTTTGGAGGCTTGGTTGAGGAGATAAAGCAATCGAAAGATAATTTGTGATGGGCTGGGTCGAAATTCTGTAATTTTACTTTTTGACTAATTTTTCCGAAACGAGAGCTCGTAGAACCTTTTGGTTTGCAGTTGTGGGTAGAGCATTTAAATACCTTTCTTTTGATGTGTATTTTGATTGGGTGGGAAATAGTTTTGAAAATACTACTTTTTTTCGGCAAGGGGTTAGCCCACAATTTTCTCGAAAAACTGAAAAAAAAAATCATTTTTAAGATTTATGCATCAATTGAAAGGCGGCGCGATGCTCTGTACTTTAGTGAAAACCGCATCTTGTTTGGAGGCTTGGTTGAGGAGATAAAGCAATCGAAAGATAATTTGTGATGGGCTGGGTCGAAATTCTGTAATTTTACTTTTTGACTAATTTTTCCGAAACGAGAGCTCGTAGAACCTTTTGGTTTGCAGTTGTGGGTAGAGCATTTAAATACCTTTATTTTGATGTGTATTTTGATTGGGTGGGAAATAGTTTTAAAAATACTACTTTTTTTCGGCAAGGGATTAGCCCACAATTTTCTCGAAAAACTGAAAAAAAAAAAAATTTTTGAGATTTATGCATCAATTGAAAGGCGGTGCGATGCTCTGTACTTTAGTGAAAACCGCATCTTGTTTGGAGGCTTGGTTGAGGAGATAAAGCAATCGAAAGATAATTTGTGATGGGCTGGGTCGAAATTCTGTAATTTTACTTTTTGACTAATTTTTCCGAAACGAGAGCTCGTAGAACCTTTTGGTTTGCAGTTGTGGGTAGAGTATTTAAATACCTTTCTTTTGATGTGTATTTTGATTGGGTGGGAAATAGTTTTGAAAATACTACTTTTTTTCGGCAAGGGGTTAGCCCACAATTTTCTCGAAAAACTGAAAAAAAATCATTTTTGAGATTTATGCATCAATTGAAAGGCGGCGCGATGCTCTGTACTTTAGTGAAAACCGCATCTTGTTTGGAGGCTTGGTTGAGGAGATAAAGCAATCGAAAGATAATTTGTGATGGGCTGGGTCGAAATTCTGTAATTTTACTTTTTGACTAATTTTTCCGAAACGAGAGCTCGTAGAACCTTTTGGTTTGCAGTTGTGGGTAGAGCATTTAAATACCTTTCTTTTGATGTGTATTTTGATTGGGTGGGAAATAGTTTTGAAAATACTACTTTTTTTTGGCAAGGGGTTAGCCCACAATTTTCTCGAAAAACTGAAAAAAAATCATTTTTGAGATTTATGCATCAATTGAAAGGCGGCGCGATGCTCTGTACTTTAGTGAAAACCGCATCTTGTTTGGAGGCTTGGTTGAGGAGATAAAGCAATCGAAAGATAATTTGTGATGGGCTGGGTCGAAATTCTGTAATTTTACTTTTTGACTAATTTTTCCGAAACGAGAGCTCGTAGAACCTTTTGGTTTGCAGTTGTGGGTAGAGCATTTAAATACCTTTCTTTTGATGTGTATTTTGATTGGGTGGGAAATAGTTTTGAAAATACTACTTTTTTTCGGCAAGGGGTTAGCCCACAATTTTCTCGAAAAACTGAAAAAAAATCATATTTGAGATTTATGCATCAATTGAAAGGCGGCGCGATGCTCTGTACTTTAGTGAAAACCGCATCTTGTTTGGAGGCTTGGTTGAGGAGATAAAGCAATCGAAAGATAATTTGTGATGGGCTGGGTCGAAATTCTGTAATTTTACTTTTTGACTAATTTTTCCGAAACGAGAGCTCGTAGAACCTTTTGGTTTGCAGTTGTGGGTAGAGCATTTAAATACCTTTCTTTTGATGTGTATTTTGATTGGGTGGGAAATAGTTTTGAAAATACTACTTTTTTTTTGGCAAGGGGTTAGCCCACAATTTTCTCGAAAAACTGAAAAAAAATCATTTTTGAGATTTATGCATCAATTGAAAGGCGGCGCGATGCTCTGTACTTTAGTGAAAACCGCATCTTGTTTGGAGGCTTGGTTGAGGAGATAAAGCAATCGAAAGATAATTTGTGATGGGCTGGGTCGAAATTCTGTAATTTTACTTTTTGACTAATTTTTCCGAAACGAGAGCTCGTAGAACCTTTTGGTTTGCAGTTGTGGGTAGAGCATTTAAATACCTTTCTTTTGATGTGTATTTTGATTGGGTGGGAAATAGTTTTGAAAATACTACTTTTTTTCGGCAAGGGGTTAGCCCACAATTTTCTCGAAAAACTGAAAAAAAAAATCATTTTTAAGATTTATGCATCAATTGAAAGGCGGCGCGATGCTCTGTACTTTAGTGAAAACCGCATCTTGTTTGGAGGCTTGGTTGAGGAGATAAAGCAATCGAAAGATAATTTGTGATGGGCTGGGTCGAAATTCTATAATTTTACTTTTTGACTAATTTTTCCGAAACGAGAGCTCGTAGAACCTTTTGGTTTGCAGTTGTGGGTAGAGCATTTAAATACCTTTATTTTGATGTGTATTTTGATTGGGTGGGAAATAGTTTTAAAAATACTACTTTTTTTCGGCAAGGGGTTAGCCCACAATTTTCTCGAAAAACTGAAAAAAAAAAAATTTTTGAGATTTATGCATCAATTGAAAGGCGGTGCGATGCTCTGTACTTTAGTGAAAACCGCATCTTGTTTGGAGGCTTGGTTGAGGAGATAAAGCAATCGAAAGATAATTTGTGATGGGCTGGGTCGAAATTCTGTAATTTTACTTTTTGACTAATTTTTCCGAAACGAGAGCTCGTAGAACCTTTTGGTTTGCAGTTGTGGGTAGAGTATTTAAATACCTTTCTTTTGATGTGTATTTTGATTGGGTGGGAAATAGTTTTGAAAATACTACTTTTTTTCGGCAAGGGGTTAGCCCACAATTTTCTCGAAAAACTGAAAAAAAATCATTTTTGAGATTTATGCATCAATTGAAAGGCGGCGCGATGCTCTGTACTTTAGTGAAAACCGCATCTTGTTTGGAGGCTTGGTTGAGGAGATAAAGCAATCGAAAGATAATTTGTGATGGGCTGGGTCGAAATTCTGTAATTTTACTTTTTGACTAATTTTTCCGAAACGAGAGCTCGTAGAACCTTTTGGTTTGCAGTTGTGGGTAGAGCATTTAAATACCTTTCTTTTGATGTGTATTTTGATTGGGTGGGAAATAGTTTTGAAAATACTACTTTTTTTTTGGCAAGGGGTTAGCCCACAATTTTCTCGAAAAACTGAAAAAAAATCATTTTTGAGATTTATGCATCAATTGAAAGGCGGCGCGATGCTCTGTACTTTAGTGAAAACCGCATCTTGTTTGGAGGCTTGGTTGAGGAGATAAAGCAATCGAAAGATAATTTGTGATGGGCTGGGTCGAAATTCTGTAATTTTACTTTTTGACTAATTTTTCCGAAACGAGAGCTCGTAGAACCTTTTGGTTTGCAGTTGTGGGTAGAGCATTTAAATACCTTTATTTTGATGTGTATTTTGATTGGGTGGGAAATAGTTTTGAAAATACTACTTTTTTTCGGCAAGGGGTTAGCCCACAATTTTCTCGAAAAACTGAAAAAAAATCATTTTTGAGATTTATGCATCAATTGAAAGGCGGTGCGATGCTCTGTACTTTAGTGAAAACCGCATCTTGTTTGGAGGCTTGGTTGAGGAGATAAAGCAATCGAAAGATAATTTGTGATGGGCTGGGTCAAAATTCTGTAATTTTACTTTTTGACTAATTTTTCCGAAACGAGAGCTCGTAGAACCTTTTGGTTTGCAGTTGTGGGTAGAGCATTTAAATACCTTTCTTTTGATGTGTATTTTGATTGTGTGGGAAATAGTTTTGAAAATACTACTTTTTTTCGGCAAGGGGTTAGCCCACAGTTTTCTCGAAAAACTGAAAAAAAATCATTTTTGAGATTTATGCATCAATTGAAAGGCGGCGCGATGCTCTGTACTTTAGTGAAAACCGCATCTTGTTTGGAGGCTTGGTTGAGGAGATAAAGCAATCGAAAGATAATTTGTGATGGGCTGGGTCGAAATTCTGTAATTTTACTTTTTGACTAATTTTTCCGAAACGAGAGCTCGTAGAACCTTTTGGTTTGCAGTTGTGGGTAGAGCATTTAAATACCTTTCTTTTGATGTGTATTTTGATTGGGTGGGAAATAGTTTTGAAAATACTACTTTTTTTCGGCAAGGGGTTAGCCCACAATTTTCTCGAAAAACTGAAAAAAAATCATATTTGAGATTTATGCATCAATTGAAAGGCGGCGCGATGCTCTGTACTTTAGTGAAAACCGCATCTTGTTTGGAGGCTTGGTTGAGGAGATAAAGCAATCGAAAGATAATTTGTGATGGGCTGGGTCGAAATTCTGTAATTTTACTTTTTGACACAATTTTCTCGAAAAACTGAAAAAAATCATTTTTGAGATTTATGCATCAATTGAAAGGCGGCGCGATGCTCTGTACTTTAGTGAAAACCGCATCTTGTTTGGAGGCTTGGTTGAGGAGATAAAGCAATCGAAAGATAATTTGTGATGGGCTGGGTCGAAATTCTGTAATTTTACTTTTTGACTAATTTTTCCGAAACGAGAGCTCGTAGAACCTTTTGGTTTGCAGTTGTGGGTAGAGCATTTAAATACCTTTCTTTTGATGTGTATTTTGATTGGGTGGGAAATAGTTTTGAAAATACTACTTTTTTTCGGCAAGGGGTTAGCCCACAATTTTCTCGAAAAACTGAAAAAAAATCATTTTTGAGATTTATGCATCAATTGAAAGGTGGTGCGATGCTCTGTACTTAAGTGAAAACCGCATCTTGTTTGGAGGCTTGGTTGAGGAGATAAAGCAATCGAAAGATAATTTGTGATGGGCTGGGTCAAAATTCTGTAATTTTACTTTTTGACTAATTTTTCCGAAACGAGAGCTCGTAGAACCTTTTGGTTTGCAGTTGTGGGTAGAGCATTTAAATACCTTTCTTTTGATGTGTATTTTGATTGGGTGGGAAATAGTTTTGAAAATACTACTTTTTTTCGGCAAGGGGTTAGCCCACAATTTTCTCGAAAAACTGAAAAAAAAAATCATTTTTGAGATTTATGCATCAATTGAAAGGCGGTGCGATGCTCTGTACTTTAGTGAAAACCGCATCTTGTTTGGAGGCTTGGTTGAGGAGATATTTTCTCGAAAAACTGAAAAAAAATCATTTTTGAGATTTATGCATCAATTGAAAGGCGGCGCGATGCTCTGTACTTTAGTGAAAACCGCATCTTGTTTGGAGGCTTGGTTGAGGAGATAAAGCAATCGAAAGATAATTTGTGATGGGCTGGGTCGAAATTCTGTAATTTTACTTTTTGACTAATTTTTCCGAAACGAGAGCTCGTAGAACCTTTTGGTTTGCAGTTGTGGGTAGAGCATTTAAATACCTTTCTTTTGATGTGTATTTTGATTGGGTGGGAAATAGTTTTGAAAATACTACTTTTTTTCGGCAAGGGGTTAGCCCACAATTTTCTCGAAAAACTGAAAAAAAATCATATTTGAGATTTATGCATCAATTGAAAGGCGGCGCGATGCTCTGTACTTTAGTGAAAACCGCATCTTGTTTGGAGGCTTGGTTGAGGAGATAAAGCAATCGAAAGATAATTTGTGATGGGCTGGGTCGAAATTCTGTAATTTTACTTTTTGACTAATTTTTCCGAAACGAGAGCTCGTAGAACCTTTTGGTTTGCAGTTGTGGGTAGAGCATTTAAATACCTTTATTTTGATGTGTATTTTGATTGGGTGGGAAATAGTTTTGAAAATACTACTTTTTTTCGGCAAGGGGTTAGCCCACAATTTTCTCGAAAAACTGAAAAAAAAATCATTTTTGAGATTTATGCATCAATTGAAAGGCGGTGCGATGCTCTGTACTTTAGTGAAAACCGCATCTTGTTTGGAGGCTTGGTTGAGGAGATAAAGCAATCGAAAGATAATTTGTGATGGGCTGGGTCAAAATTCTGTAATTTTACTTTTTGACTAATTTTTCCGAAACGAGAGCTCGTAGAACCTTTTGGTTTGCAGTTGTGGGTAGAGCATTTAAATACCTTTCTTTTGATGTGTATTTTGATTGGGTGGGAAATAGTTTTGAAAATACTACTTTTTTTCGGCAAGAGGTTAGCCCACAATTTTCTCGAAAAACTGAAAAAAAATCATTTTTGAGATTTATGCATCAATTGAAAGGCGGCGCGATACTCTGTACTTTAGTGAAAACCGCATCTTGTTTGGAGGCTTGGTTGAGGAGATAAAGCAATCGAAAGATAATTTGTGATGGGCTGGGTCGAAATTCTGTAATTTTACTTTTTGACTAATTTTTCCGAAACGAGAGCTCGTAGAACCTTTTGGTTTGCAGTTGTGGGTAGAGCATTTAAATACCTTTCTTTTGATGTGTATTTTGATTGGGTGGGAAATAGTTTTGAAAATACTACTTTTTTTCGGCAAGGGGTTAGCCCACAATTTTCTCGAAAAACTGAAAAAAAATCATTTTTGAGATTTATGCATCAATTGAAAGGCGGTGCGATGCTCTGTACTTTAGTGAAAACCGCATCTTGTTTGGAGGCTTGGTTGAGGAGATAAAGCAATCGAAAGATAATTTGTGATGGGCTGGGTCGAAATTCTGTAATTTTACTTTTTGACTAATTTTTCCGAAACGAGAGCTCGTAGAACCTTTTGGTTTGCAGTTGTGGGTAGAGCATTTAAATACCTTTCTTTTGATGTGTATTTTGATTGGGTGGGAAATAGTTTTGAAAATACTACTTTTTTTCGGCAAGGGGTTAGCCCACAATTTTCTCGAAAAACTGAAAAAAAATCATTTTTGAGATTTATGCATCAATTGAAAGGCGAGGCGATGCTCTGTACTTTAGTGAAAACCGCATCTTGTTTGGAGGCTTGGTTGAGGAGATAAAGCAATCGAAAGATAATTTGTGATGGGCTGGGTCGAAATTCTGTAATTTTACTTTTTGACTAATTTTTCCGAAACGAGAGCTCGTAGAACCTTTTGGTTTGCAGTTGTGGGTAGAGCATTTAAATACCTTTCTTTTGATGTGTATTTTGATTGGGTGGGAAATAGTTTTGAAAATACTACTTTTTTTCGGCAAGGGGTTAGCCCACAATTTTCTCGAAAAACTGAAAAAAATCATTGTTGAGATTTATGCATCAATTGAAAGGCGGCGCGATGCTCTGTACTTTAGTGAAAACCGCATCTTGTTTGGAGGCTTGGTTGAGGAGATAAAGCAATCGAAAGATAATTTGTGATGGGCTGGGTCGAAATTCTGTAATTTAACTTTTTGACTAATTTTTCCGAAACGAGAGCTCGTAGAACCTTTTGGTTTGCAGTTGTGGGTAGAGCATTTAAATACCTTTCTTTTGATGTGTATTTTGATTGGGTGGGAAATAGTTTTGAAAATACTACTTTTTTTCGGCAAGGGGTTAGCCCACAATTTTCTCGAAAAACTGAAAAAAAATCATTTTTGAGATTTATGCATCAATTGAAAGGCGGCGCGATGCTCTGTACTTTAGTGAAAACCGCATCTTGTTTGGAGGCTTGGTTGAGGAGATAAAGCAATCGAAAGATAATTTGTGATGGGCTGGGTCGAAATTCTGTAATTTTACTTTTTGACTAATTTTTCCGAAACGAGAGCTCGTAGAACCTTTTGGTTTGCAGTTATGGGTAGAGCATTTAAATACCTTTCTTTTGATGTGTATTTTGATTGGGTGGGAAATAGTTTTGAAAATACTACTTTTTTTCGGCAAGGGGTTAGCCCACAATTTTCTCGAAAAACTGAAAAAAAAAATCATTTTTGAGATTTATGCATCAATTGAAAGGCGGCGCGATGCTCTGTACTTTAGTGAAAACCGCATCTTGTTTGGAGGCTTGGTTGAGGAGATAAAGCAATCGAAAGATAATTTGTGATGGGCTGGGTCGAAATTCTGTAATTTTACTTTTTGACTAATTTTTCCGAAACGAGAGCTCGTAGAACCTTTTGGTTTGCAGTTGTGGGTAGAGCATTTAAATACCTTCCTTTTGATGTGTATTTTGATTGGGTGGGAAATAGTTTTGAAAATACGACTTTTTTTCGGCAAGGGGTTAGCCCACAATTTTCTCGAAAAACTGAAAAAAAATCATTTTTGAGATTTATGCATCAATTGAAAGGCGGCGCGATGCTCTGTACTTTAGTGAAAACCGCATCTTGTTTGGAGGCTTGGTTGAGGAGATAAAGCAATCGAAAGATAATTTGTGATGGGCTGGGTCGAAATTCTGTAATTTTACTTTTTGACTAATTTTTCCGAAACGAGAGCTCGTAGAACCTTTTGGTTTGCAGCTGTGGGTAGAGCATTTAAATACCTTTCTTTTGATGTGTATTTTGATTGGGTGGGAATAGTTTTGAAAATACTACTTGTTTTCGGCAAGGGGTTAGCCCACAATTTTCTCGAAAAACTGAAAAAAAATCATTTTTGAGATTTATGCATCAATTGAAAGGCGGCGCGATGCTCTGTACTTTAGTGAAAACCGCATCTTGTTTGGAGGCTTGGTTGAGGAGATAAAGCAATCGAAAGATAATTTGTGATTGGCTGGGTCGAAATTCTGTAATTTTACTTTTTGACTAATTTTTCCGAAACGAGAGCTCGTAGAACCTTTTGGTTTGCAGTTGTGGGTAGAGCATTTAAATACCTTTCTTTTGATGTGTATTTTGATTGGGTGGGAAATAGTTTTGAAAATACTACTTTTTTTCGGCAAGGGGTTAGCCCACAATTTTCTCGAAAAACTGAAAAAAAAAAATCATTTTTGAGATTTATGCATCAATTGAAAGGCGGCGCGATGCTCTGTACTTTAGTGAAAACCGCATCTTGTTTGGAGGCTTGGTTGAGGAGATAAAGCAATCGAAAGATAATTTGTGATGGGCTGGGTCGAAATTCTGTAATTTTACTTTTTGACTAATTTTTCCGAAACGAGAGCTCGTAGAACCTTTTGGTTTGCAGTTGTGGGTAGAGCATTTAAATACCTTTCTTTTGATGTGTATTTTGATTGGGTGGGAAATAGTTTTGAAAATACTACTTTTTTTCGGCAAGGGGTTAGCCCACAATTTTCTCGAAAAACTGAAAAAAAATCATTTTTGAGATTTATGCATCAATTGAAAGGCGGCGCGATGCTCTGTACTTTAGTGAAAACCGCATCTTGTTTGGAGGCTTGGTTGAGGAGATAAAGCAATCGAAAGATAATTTGTGATGGGCTGGGTCGAAATTCTGTAATTTTACTTTTTGACTAATTTTTCCGAAACGAGAGCTCGTAGAACCTTTTGGTTTGCAGTTGTGGGTAGAGCATTTAAATACCTTTCTTTTGATGTGTATTTTGATTGGGTGGGAAATAGTTTTGAAAATACTACTTTTTTTCGGCAAGGGGTTAGCCCACAATTTTCTCGAAAAACTGAAAAAAAATCATTTTTGAGATTTATGCATCAATTGAAAGGCGGCGCGATGCTCTGTACTTTAGTGAAAACCGCATCTTGTTTGGAGGCTTGGTTGAGGAGATAAAGCAATCGAAAGATAATTTGTGATGGGCTGGGTCGAAATTCTGTAATTTTACTTTTTGACTAATTTTTCCGAAACGAGAGCTCGTAGAACCTTTTGGTTTGCAGTTGTGGGTAGAGCATTTAAATACCTTTCTTTTGATGTGTATTTTGATTGGGTGGGAAATAGTTTTGAAAATACTATTTTTTTTCGGCAAGGGGTTAGCCCACAATTTTCTCGAAAAACTGAAAAAAAATCATTTTTGAAATTTATGCATCAATTGAAAGGCGGCGCGATGCTCTGTACTTTAGTGAAAACCGCATCTTGTTTGGAGGCTTGGTTGAGGAGATAAAGCAATCGAAAGATAATTTGTGATGGGCTGGGTCGAAATTCTGTAATTTTACTTTTTGACTAATTTTTCCGAAACGAGAGCTCGTAGAACCT
Organism: Eupeodes latifasciatus; assembly: GCA_920104205.1. Taxonomy (NCBI): domain Eukaryota; kingdom Metazoa; phylum Arthropoda; class Insecta; order Diptera; family Syrphidae; genus Eupeodes; species Eupeodes latifasciatus. The sequence continues at coordinate 22,856 of CAKKTC010000217.1, forward strand.
TTTGGTTTGCAGTTGTGGGTAGAGCATTTAAATACCTTTCTTTTGTTGTGTATTTTGATTGTGTGGGAAATAGTTTTGAAAATACTACTTTTTTTCGGCAAGGGGTTAGCCCACAATTTTCTCGAAAAACTGAAAAAAAATCATTTTTGAGATTTATGCATCAATTGAAAGGCGGCGCGATGCTCTGTACTTCAGTGAAAACCGCATCTTGTTTGGAGGCTTGGTTGAGGAGATAAAGCAATCGAAAGATAATTTGTGATGGGCTGGGTCGAAATTCTGTAATTTTACTTTTTGACTAATTTTTCCGAAACGAGAGCTCGTAGAACCTTTTGGTTTGCAGTTGTGGGTAGAGCATTTAAATACCTTTCTTTTGATGGGTATTTTGATTGGGTGGGAAATAGTTTTGAAAATACTACTTTTTTTCGGCAAGGGGTTAGCCCACAATTTTCTCGAAAAACTGAAAAAAAATCATTTTTGAGATTTATGCATCAATTGAAAGGCGGCGCGATGCTCTGTACTTTAGTGAAAACCGCATCTTGTTTGGAGGCTTGGTTGAGTAGATAAAGCAATCGAAAGATAATTTGTGATGGGCTGGGTCGAAATTCTGTAATTTTACTTTTTGACTAATTTTTCCGAAACGAGAGCTCGTAGAACCTTTTGGTTTGCAGTTGTGGGTAGAGCATTTAAATACCTTTCTTTTGATGTGTATTTTGATTGGGTGGGAAATAGTTTTGAAAATACTACTTTTTTTCGGCAAGGGGTTAGCCCACAATTTTCTCGAAAAACTGAAAAAAAAATCATTTTTGAGATTTATGCATCAATTGAAAGGCGGCGCGATGCTCTGTACTTTAGTGAAAACCGCATCTTGTTTGGAGGCTTGGTTGAGGAGATAAAGCAATCGAAAGATAATTTGTGATGGGCTGGTTCGAAATTCTGTAATTTTACTTTTTGACTAATTTTTCCGAAACGAGAGCTCGTAGAACCTTTTGGTTTGCAGTTGTGGGTAGAGCATTTAAATACCTTTCTTTTGATGTGTATTTTGATTGGGTGGGAAATAGTTTTGAAAATACTACTTTTTTTCGGCAAGGGGTTAGCCCACAGTTTTCTCGAAAAACTGAAAAAAAATCATTTTTGAGATTTATGCATCAATTGAAAGGCGGCGCGATGCTCTGTACTTTAGTGAAAACCGCATCTTGTTTGGAGGCTTGGTTGAGGAGATAAAGCAATCGAAAGATAATTTGTGATGGGCTGGGTCGAAATTCTGTAATTTTACTTTTTGACTAATTTTTCCGAAACGAGAGCTCGTAGAACCTTTTGGTTTGCAGTTGTGGGTAGAGCATTTAAATACCTTTCTTTTGATGTGTATTTTGATTGGGTGGGAAATAGTTTTGAAAATACTACTTTTTTTCGGCAAGGGGTTAGCCCACAATTTTCTCGAAAAACTGAAAAAAAATCATTTTTGAGATTTATGCATCAATTGAAAGGCGGCGCGATGCTCTGTACTTTAGTGAAAACCGCATCTTGTTTGGAGGCTTGGTTGAGGAGATAAAGCAATCGAAAGATAATTTGTGATGGGCTGGGTCGAAATTCTGTAATTTTACTTTTTGACTAATTTTTCCGAAACGAGAGCTCGTAGAACCTTTTGGTTTGCAGTTGTGGGTAGAGCATTTAAATACCTTTATTTTGATGTGTATTTTGATTGGGTGGGAAATAGTTTTGAAAATACTACTTTTTTTCGGCAAGGGGTTAGCCCACAATTTTCTCGAAAAACTGAAAAAAAATCATTTTTGAGATTTATGCATCAATTGAAAGGCGGTGCGATGCTCTGTACTTTAGTGAAAACCGCATCTTGTTTGGAGGCTTGGTTGAGGAGATAAAGCAATCGAAAGATAATTTGTGATGGACTGGGTCGAAATTCTGTAATTTAACTTTTTGACTAATTTTTCCGAAACGAGAGCTCGTAGAACCTTTTGGTTTGCAGTTGTGGGTAGAGCATTTAAATACCTTTCTTTTGATGTGTATTTTGATTGGGTGGGAAATAGTTTTGAAAATACTACTTTTTTTCGGCAAGGGGTTAGCCCACAATTTTCTCGAAAAACTGAAAAAAAATCATTTTTGAGATTTATGCATCAATTGAAAGGCGGTGCGATGCTCTGTACTTTAGTGAAAACCGCATCTTGTTTGGAGGCTTGGTTGAGGAGATAAAGCAATCCAAAGATAATTTGTGATGGGCTGGGTCGAAATTCTGTAATTTTACTTTTTGACTAATTTTTCCGAAACGAGAGCTCGTAGAACCTTTTGGTTTGCAGTTGTGGGTAGAGCATTTAAATACCTTTCTTTTGATGTGTATTTTGATTGGGTGGGAAATAGTTTTGAAAATACTACTTTTTTTCGGCAAGGGGTTAGCCCACAATTTTCTCGAAAAACTGAAAAAAAAATCATTTTTGAGATTTATGCATCAATTGAAAGGCGGCGCGATGCTCTGTACTTTAGTGAAAACCGCATCTTGTTTGGAGGCTTGGTTGAGGAGATAAAGCAATCGAAAGATAATTTGTGATGGGCTGGGTCGAAATTCTGTAATTTTACTTTTTGACTAATTTTTCCGAAACGAGAGCTCGTAGAACCTTTTGGTTTGCAGTTGTGGATAGAGCATTTAAATACCTTTCTTTTGATGTGTATTTTGATTGGGTGGGAAATAGTTTTGAAAATACTACTTTTTTTCGGCAAGGGGTTAGCCCACAATTTTCTCGAAAAACTGAAAAAAAATCATTTTTGAGATTTATGCATCAATTGAAAGGCGGCGCGATGCTGTGTACTTTAGTGAAAACCGCATCTTGTTTGGAGGCTTGGTTGAGGAGATAAAGCAATCGAAAGATAATTTGTGATGGGCTGGGTCGAAATTCTGTAATTTTACTTTTTGACTAATTTTTCCGAAACGAGAGCTCGTAGAACCTTTTGGTTTGCAGTTGTGGGTAGAGCATTTAAATACCTTTATTTTGATGTGTATTTTGATTGGGTGGGAAATAGTTTTGAAAATACTACTTTTTTTCGGCAAGGGGTTAGCCCACAATTTTCTCGAAAAACTGAAAAAAAATCATTTTTGAGATTTATGCATCAATTGAAAGGCGGCGCGATGCTCTGTACTTTAGTGAAAACCGCATCTTGTTTGGAGGCTTGGTTGAGGAGATAAAGCAATCGAAAGATAATTTGTGATGGGCTGGGTCGAAATTCTGTAATTTTACTTTTTGACTAATTTTTCCGAAACGAGAGCTCGTAGAACCTTTTGGTTTGCAGTTGTGGGTATAGCATTTAAATACCTTTCTTTTGATGTGTATTTTGATTGGGTGGGAAATAGTTTTGAAAATACTACTTTTTTTCGGCAAGGGGTTAGCCCACAATTTTCTCGAAAAACTGAAAAAAAATCATTTTTGAGATTTATGCATCAATTGAAAGGCGGCGCGATGTTCTGTACTTTAGTGAAAACCGCATCTTGTTTGGAGGCTTGGTTGAGGAGATAAAGCAATCGAAAGATAATTTGTGATGGGCTGGGTCGAAATTCTGTAATTTTACTTTTTGACTAATTTTTCCGAAACGAGAGCTCTTAGAACCTTTTGGTTTGCAGTTGTGGGTAGAGCATTTAAATACCTTTATTTTGATGTGTATTTTGATTGGGTGGGAAATAGTTTTGAAAATACTACTTTTTTTCGGCAAGGGGTTAGCCCACAATTTTCTCGAAAAACTGAAAAAAAATCATTTTTGAGATTTATGCATCAATTGAAAGGCGGTGCGATGCTCTGTACTTTAGTGAAAACCGCATCTTGTTTGGAGGCTTGGTTGAGGAGATAAAGCAATCGAAAGATAATTTGTGATGGGCTGGGTCGAAATTCTGTAATTTTACTTTTTGACTAATTTTTCCGAAACGAGAGCTCGTAGAACCTTTTGGTTTGCAGTTGTGGGTAGAGCATTTAAATACCTTTCTTTTGATGTGTATTTTGATTGGGTGGGAAATAGTTTTGAAAATACTACTTTTTTTCGGCAAGGGGTTAGCCCACAATTTTCTCGAAAAACTGAAAAAAAATCATTTTTGAGATTTATGCATCAATTGAAAGGCGGCGCGATGCTCTGTACTTTAGTGAAAACCGCATCTTGTTTGGAGGCTTGGTTGAGGAGATAAAGCAATCGAAAGATAATTTGTGATGGGCTGGGTCGAAATTCTGTAATTTTACTTTTTGACTAATTTTTCCGAAACGAGAGCTCGTAGAACCTTTTGGTTTGCAGTTGTGGGTAGAGCATTTAAATACCTTTATTTTGATGTGTATTTTGATTGGGTGGGAAATAGTTTTGAAAATACTACTTTTTTTCGGCAAGGGGTTAGCCCACAATTTTCTCGAAAAACTGAAAAAAAATCATTTTTGAGATTTATGCATCAATTGAAAGGCGGTGCGATGCTCTGTACTTTAGTGAAAACCGCATCTTGTTTGGAGGCTTGGTTGAGGAGATAAAGCAATCGAAAGATAATTTGTGATGGGCTGGGTCGAAATTCTGTAATTTAACTTTTTGACTAATTTTTCCGAAACGAGAGCACGTAGAACCTTTTGGTTTGCAGTTGTGGGTAGAGCATTTAAATACCTTTCTTTTGATGTGTATTTTGATTGGGTGGGAAATAGTTTTGAAAATACTACTTTTTTTCGGCAAGGGGTTAGCCCACAATTTTCTCGAAAAACTGAAAAAAAATCATTTTTGAGATTTATGCATCAATTGAAAGGCGGTGCGATGCTCTGTACTTTAGTGAAAACCGCATCTTGTTTGGAGGCTTGGTTGAGGAGATAAAGCAATCGAAAGATAATTTGTGATGGGCTGGGTCGAAATTCTGTAATTTTACTTTTTGACTAATTTTTCCGAAACGAGAGCTCGTAGAACCTTTTGGTTTGCAGTTGTGGGTAGAGCATTTAAATACCTTTCTTTTGATGTGTATTTTGATTGGGTGGGAAATAGTTTTGAAAATACTACTTTTTTTCGGCAAGGGGTTAGCCCACAATTTTCTCGAAAAACTGAAAAATAAATCATTTTTGAGATTTATGCATCAATTGAAAGGCGGCGCGATGCTCTGTACTTTAGTGAAAACCGCATCTTGTTTGGAGGCTTGGTTGAGGAGATAAAGCAATCGAAAGATAATTTGTGATGGGCTGGGTCGAAATTCTGTAATTTTACTTTTTGGCTAATTTTTCCGAAACGAGAGCTCGTAGAACCTTTTGGTTTGCAGTTGTGGGTAGAGCATTTAAATACCTTTATTTTGATGTGTATTTTGATTGGGTGGGAAATAGTTTTGAAAATACTACTTTTTTTCGGCAAGGGGTTAGCCCACAATTTTCTCGAAAAACTGAAAAAAAAAAATCATTTTTGAGATTTATGCATCAATTGAAAGGCGGCGCGATGCTCTGTACTTTAGTGAAAACCGCATCTTGTTTGGAGGCTTGGTTGAGGAGATAAAGCAATCGAAAGGTAATTTGTGATGGGCTGGGTCGAAATTCTGTAATTTTACTTTTTGACTAATTTTTCCGAAACGAGAGCTCGTAGAACCTTTTGGTTTGCAGTTGTGGGTATAGCATTTAAATACCTTTCTTTTGATGTGTATTTTGATTGGGTGGGAAATAGTTTTGAAAATACTACTTTTTTTCGGCAAGGGGTTAGCCCACAATTTTCTCGAAAAACTGAAAAAAAATCATTTTTGAGATTTATGCATCAATTGAAAGGCGGCGCGATGTTCTGTACTTTAGTGAAAACCGCATCTTGTTTGGAGGCTTGGTTGAGGAGATAAAGCAATCGAAAGATAATTTGTGATGGGCTGGGTCGAAATTCTGTAATTTTACTTTTTGACTAATTTTTCCGAAACGAGAGCTCGTAGAACCTTTTGGTTTGCAGTTGTGGGTAGAGCATTTAAATACCTTTATTTTGATGTGTATTTTGATTGGGTGGGAAATAGTTTTGAAAATACTACTTTTTTTCGGCAAGGGGTTAGCCCACAATTTTCTCGAAAAACTGAAAAAAAATCATTTTTGAGATTTATGCATCAATTGAAAGGCGGTGCGATGCTCTGTACTTTAGTGAAAACCGCATCTTGTTTGGAGGCTTGGTTGAGGAGATAAAGCAATCGAAAGATAATTTGTGATGGGCTGGGTCGAAATTCTGTAATTTAACTTTTTGACTAATTTTTCCGAAACGAGAGCTCGTAGAACCTTTTGGTTTGCAGTTGTGGGTAGAGCATTTAAATACCTTTCTTTTGATGTGTATTTTGATTGGGTGGGAAATAGTTTTGAAAATACTACTTTTTTTCGGCAAGGGGTTAGCCCACAATTTTCTCGAAAAACTGAAAAAAAATCATTTTTGAGAATTATGCATCAATTGAAAGGCGGTGCGATGCTCTGTACTTTAGTGAAAACCGCATCTTGTTTGGAGGCTTGGTTGAGGAGATAAAGCAATCGAAAGATAATTTGTGATGGGCTGGGTCGAAATTCTGTAATTTTACTTTTTGACTAATTTTTCCGAAACGAGAGCTCGTAGAACCTTTTGGTTTGCAGTTGTGGGTAGAGCATTTAAATACCTTTCTTTTGATGTGTATTTTGATTGGGTGGGAAATAGTTTTGAAAATACTACTTTTTTTCGGCAAGGGGTTAGCCCACAATTTTCTCGAAAAACTGAAAAAAAATCATTTTTGAGATTTATGCATCAATTGAAAGGCGGCGCGATGCTCTGTACTTTAGTGAAAACCGCATCTTGTTTGGAGGCTTGGTTGAGTAGATAAAGCAATCGAAAGATAATTTGTGATGGGCTGGGTCGAAATTCTGTAATTTTACTTTTTGACTAATTTTTCCGAAACGAGAGCTCGTAGAACCTTTTGGTTTGCAGTTGTGGGTAGAGCATTTAAATACCTTTCTTTTGATGTGTATTTTGATTGGGTGGGAAATAGTTTTGAAAATACTACTTTTTTTCGGCAAGGGGTTAGCCCACAATTTTCTCGAAAAACTGAAAAAAAATCATTTTTGAGATTTATGCATCAATTGAAAGGCGGCGCGATGCTCTGTACTTTAGTGAAAACCGCATCTTGTTTGGAGGCTTGGTTGAGGAGATAAAGCAATCGAAAGATAATTTGTGATGGGCTGGGTCGAAATTCTGTAATTTTACTTTTTGACTAATTTTTCCGAAACGAGAGCTCGTAGAACCTTTTGGTTTGCAGTTGTGGGTAGAGCATTTAAATACCTTTCTTTTGATGTGTATTTTGATTGGATGGGAAATAGTTTTGAAAATACTACTTTTTTTCGGCAAGGGGTTAGCCCACAATTTTCTCGAAAAACTGAAAAAAAATCATTTTTGAGATTTATGCATCAATTGAAAGGCGGCGCGATGCTCTCTACTCTAGTGAAAACCGCATCTTGTTTGGAGGCTTGGTTGAGGAGATAAAGCAATCGAAAGATAATTTGTGATGGGCTGGGTCGAAATTCTGTAATTTTACTTTTTGACTAATTTTTCCGAAACGAGAGCTCGTAGAACCTTTTGGTTTGCAGTTGTGGGTAGAGCATTTAAATACCTTTCTTTTGATGTGTATTTTGATTGGGTGGGAAATAGTTTTGAAAATACTACTTTTTTTCGGCAAGGGGTTAGCCCACAATTTTCTCGAAAAACTGAAAAAAAATCATTTTTGAGATTTATGCATCAATTGAAAGGCGGCGCGATGCTCTGTACTTTAGTGAAAACCGCATCTTGTTTGGAGGCTTGGTTGAGGAGATAAAGCAATCGAAAGATAATTTGTGATGGGCTGGGTCGAAATTCTGTAATTTTACTTTTTGACTAATTTTTCCGAAACGAGAGCTCGTAGAACCTTTTGGTTTGCAGTTGTGGGTAGAGCATTTAAATACCTTTCTTTTGATGTGTATTTTGATTGGGTGGGAAATAGTTTTGAAAATACTACTTTTTTTCGGCAAGGGGTCCACAATTTTCTCGAAAAACTGAAAAAAAATCATTTTTGAGATTTATGCATCAATTGAAAGGCGGCGCGATGCTCGGTACTTTAGTGAAAACCGCATCTTGTTTGGAGGCTTGGTTGAGGAGATAAAGCAATCGAAAGATAATTTGTGACGGGCTGGGTCGAAATTCTGTAATTTTACTTTTTGACTAATTTTTCCGAAACGAGAGCTCGTAGAACCTTTTGGTTTGCAGTTGTGGGTAGAGCATTTAAATACCTTTCTTTTGATGTGTATTTTGATTGGGTGGGAAATAGTTTTGAAAATACTACTTTTTTTCGGCAAGGGGTTAGCCCACAATTTTCTCGAAAAACTGAAAAAAAATCATTTTTGAGATTTATGCATCAATTGAAAGGCGGCGCGATGCTCTGTACTTTAGTGAAAACCGCATCTTGTTTGGAGGCTTGGTTGAGGAGATAAAGCAATCGAAAGATAATTTGTGATGGGCTGGGTCGAAATTCTGTAATTTTACTTTTTGACTAATTTTTCCGAAACGAGAGCTCGTAGAACCTTTTGGTTTGCAGTTGTGGGTAGAGCATTTAAATACCTTTCTTTTGATGTGTATTTTGATTGGGTGGGAAATAGTTTTGAAAATACTACTTTTTTTCGGCAAGGGGTTAGCCCACAATTTTCTCGAAAAACTGAAAAAAATCATTTTTGAGATTTATGCATCAATTGAAAGGCGGCGCGATGCTCTGTACTTTAGTGAAAACCGCATCTTGTTTGGAGGCTTGGTTGAGGAGATAAAGCAATCGAAAGATAATTTGTGATGGGCTGGGTCGAAATTCTGTAATTTTACTTTTTGACTAATTTTTCCGAAACGAGAGCTCGTAGAACCTTTTGGTTTGCAGTTGTGGGTAGAGCATTTAAATACCTTTCTTTTGATGTGTATTTTGATTGGGTGGGAAATAGTTTTGAAAATACTACTTTTTTTCGGCAAGGGGTTAGCCCACAATTTTCTCGAAAAACTGAAAAAAAATCATTTTTGAGATTTATGCATCAATTGAAAGGCGGTGCGATGCTCTGTACTTTAGTGAAAACCGCATCTTGTTTGGAGGCTTGGTTGAGGAGATAAAGCAATCGAAAGATAATTTGTGATGGGCTGGGTCGAAATTCTGTAATTTTACTTTTTGACTAATTTTTCCGAAACGAGAGCTCGTAGAACCTTTTGGTTTGCAGTTGTGGGTAGAGCATTTAAATACCTTTCTTTTGATGTGTATTTTGATTGGGTGGGAAATAGTTTTGAAAATACTACTTTTTTTCGGCAAGGGGTTAGCCCACAATTTTCTCGAAAAACTGAAAAAAATCATTTTTGAGATTTATGCATCAATTGAAAGGCGGCGCGATGCTCTGTACTTTAGTGAAAACCGCATCTTGTTTGGAGGCTTGGTTGAGGAGATAAAGCAATCGAAAGATAATTTGTGATGGGCTGGGTCGAAATTCTGTAATTTTACTTTTTGACTAATTTTTCCGAAACGAGAGCTCGTAGAACCTTTTGGTTTGCAGTTGTGGGTAGAGCATTTAAATACCTTTCTTTTGATGTGTATTTTGATTGGGTGGGAAATAGTTTTGAAAATACTACTTTTTTTCGGCAAGGGGTTAGCCCACAATTTTCTCGAAAAACTGAAAAAAAATCATTTTTGAGATTTATGCATCAATTGAAAGGCGGCGCGATGCTCTGTACTTTAGTGAAAACCGCATCTTGTTTGGAGGCTTGGTTGAGGAGATAAAGCAATCGAAAGATAATTTGTGATGGGCTGGGTCGAAATTCTGTAATTTTACTTTTTGACTAATTTTTCCGAAACGAGAGCTCGTAGAACCTTTTGGTTTGCAGTTGTGGGTAGAGCATTTAAATACCTTTCTTTTGATGTGTATTTTGATTGGGTGGGAAATAGTTTTGAAAATACTACTTTTTTTCGGCAAGGGGTTAGCCCACAATTTTCTCGAAAAACTGAAAAAAAATCATTTTTGAGATTTATGCATCAATTGAAAGGCGGCGCGATGCTCTGTACTTTAGTGAAAACCGCATCTTGTTTGGAGGCTTGGTTGAGGAGATAAAGCAATCGAAAGATAATTTGTGATGGGCTGGGTCGAAATTCTGTAATTTTACTTTTTGACTAATTTTTCCGAAACGAGAGCTCGTAGAACCTTTTGGTTTGCAGTTGTGGGTAGAGTATTTAAATACCTTTCTTTTGATGTGTATTTTGATTGGGTGGGAAATAGTTTTGAAAATACTACTTTTTTTCGGCAAGGGGGTTAGCCCACAATTTTCTCGGAAAACTGAAAAAAATCATTTTTGAGATTTATGCATCAATTGAAAGGCGGCGCGATGCTCTGTACTTTAGTGAAAACCGCATCTTGTTTGGAGGCTTGGTTGAGGAGATAAAGCAATCGAAAGATAATTTGTGATGGGCTGGGTCGAAATTCTGTAATTTTACTTTTTGACTAATTTTTCCGAAACGAGAGCTCGTAGAACCTTTTGGTTTGCAGTTGTGGGTAGAGCATTTAAATACCTTTCTTTTGATGTGTATTTTGATTGGGTGGGAAATAGTTTTGAAAATACTACTTTTTTTCGGCAAGGGGTTAGCCCACAATTTTCTCAAAAAACTGAAAAAAAATCATTTTTGAGATTTATGCATCAATTGAAAGGCGGCGTGATGCTCTGTACTTCAGTGAAAACCGCATCTTGTTTGGAGGCTTGGTTGAGGAGATAAAGCAATCGAAAGATAATTTGTGATGGGCTGGGTCGAAATTCTGTAATTTTACTTTTTGACTAATTTTTCCGAAACGAGAGCTCGTAGAACCTTTTGGTTTGCAGTTGTGGGTAGAGCATTTAAATACCTTTCTTTTGATGTGTATTTTGATTGGGTGGGAAATAGTTTTGAAAATACTACTTTTTTTCGGCAAGGGGTTAGCCCACAATTTTCTCGAAAAACTGAAAAAAAATCATTTTTGAGATTTATGCATCAATTGAAAGGCGGCGCGATGCTCTGTACTTTAGTGAAAACCGCATCTTGTTTGGAGGCTTGGTTGAGTAGATAAAGCAATCGAAAGATAATTTGTGATGGGCTGGGTCGAAATTCTGTAATTTTACTTTTTGACTAATTTTTCCGAAACGAGAGCTCGTAGAACCTTTTGGTTTGCAGTTGTGGGTAGAGCATTTAAATACCTTTCTTTTGATGTGTATTTTGATTGGGTGGGAAATAGTTTTGAAAATACTACTTTTTTTCGGCAAGGGGTTAGCCCACAATTTTCTCGAAAAACTGAAAAAAAATCATTTTTGAGATTTATGCATCAATTGAAAGGCGGCGCGATGCTCTGTACTTTAGTGAAAACCGCATCTTGTTTGGAGGCTTGGTTGAGGAGATAAAGCAATCGAAAGATAATTTGTGATGGGCTGGGTCGAAATTCTGTAATTTTACTTTTTGACTAATTTTTCCGAAACGAGAGCTCGTAGAACCTTTTGGTTTGCAGTTGTGGGTAGAGCATTTAAATACCTTTCTTTTGATGTGTATTTTGATTGGGTGGGAAATAGTTTTGAAAATACTACAATTTTTTTTCGGCAAGGGGTTAGCCCACAATTTTCTCGAAAAACTGAAAAAAAATCATTTTTGAGATTTATGCATCAATTGAAAGGCGGCGCGATGCTCTGTACTTTAGTGAAAACCGCATCTTGTTTGGAGGCTTGGTTGAGGAGATAAAGCAATCGAAAGATAATTTGTGATGGGCTGGGTCGAAATTCTGTAATTTTACTTTTTGACTAATTTTTCCGAAACGAGAGCTCGTAGAACCTTTTGGTTTGCAGTTGTGGGTAGAGCATTTAAATACCTTTATTTTGATGTGTATTTTGATTGGGTGGGAAATAGTTTTGAAAATACTACTTTTTTTCGGCAAGGGGTTAGCCCACAATTTTCTCGAAAAACTGAAAAAATATCATTTTTGAGATTTATGCATCAATTGAAAGGCGGTGCGATGCTCTGTACTTTAGTGAAAACCGCATCTTGTTTGGAGGCTTGGTTGAGGAGATAAAGCAATCGAAAGATAATTTGTGATGGGCTGGGTCGAAATTCTGTAATTTAACTTTTTGACTAATTTTTCCGAAACGAGAGCTCGTAGAACCTTTTGGTTTGCAGTTGTGGGTAGAGCATTTAAATACCTTTCTTTTGATGTGTATTTTGATTGGGTGGGAAATAGTTTTGAAAATACTACTTTTTTTCGGCAAGGGGTTAGCCCACAATTTTCTCGAAAAACTGAAAAAAAATCATTTTTGAGATTTATGCATCAATTGAAAGGCGGTGCGATGCTCTGTACTTTAGTGAAAACCGCATCTTGTTTGGAGGCTTGGTTGAGGAGATAAAGCAATCGAAAGATAATTTGTAATGGGCTGGGTCGAAATTCTGTAATTTTACTTTTTGACTAATTTTTCCGAAACGAGAGCTCGTAGAACCTTTTGGTTTGCAGTTGTGGGTAGAGCATTTAAATACCTTTCTTTTGATCTGTATTTTGATTGGGTGGGAAATAGTTTTGAAAATACTACTTTTTTTCGGCAAGGGGTTAGCCCACAATTTTCTCGAAAAACTGAAAAAAATCATTTTTGAGATTTATGCATCAATTGAAAGGCGGCGCGATGCTCTGTACTTTAGTGAAAACCGCATCTTGTTTGGAGGCTTGGTTGAGGAGATAAAGCAATCGAAAGATAATTTGTGATGGGCTGGGTCGAAATTCTGTAATTTTACTTTTTGACTAATTTTTCCGAAACGAGAGCTCGTAGAACCTTTTGGTTTGCAGTTGTGGGTAGAGCATTTAAATACCTTTATTTTGATGTGTATTTTGATTCGGTGGGAAATAGTTTTGAAAATACTACTTCTTTTCGGCAAGGGGTTAGCCCACAATTTTCTCGAAAAACTGAAAAAATATCATTTTTGAGATTTATGCATCAATTGAAAGGCGGTGCGATGCTCTGTACTTTAGTGAAAACCGCATCTTGTTTGGAGGCTTGGTTGAGGAGATAAAGCAATCGAAAGATAATTTGTGATGGGCTGGGTCGAAATTCTGTAATTTAACTTTTTGACTAATTTTTCCGAAACGAGAGCTCGTAGAACCTTTTGGTTTGCAGTTGTGGGTAGAGCATTTAAATACCTTTCTTTTGATGTGTATTTTGATTGGGTGGGAAATAGTTTTGAAAATACTACTTTTTTTCGGCAAGGGGTTAGCCCACAATTTTCTCGAAAAACTGAAAAAAAATCATTTTTGAGATTTATGCATCAATTGAAAGGCGGTGCGATGCTCTGTACTTTAGTGAAAACCGCATCTTGTTTGGAGGCTTGGTTGAGGAGATAAAGCAATCGAAAGATAATTTGTGATGGGCTGGGTCGAAATTCTGTAATTTTACTTTTTGACTAATTTTTCCGAAACGAGAGCTCGTAGAACCTTTTGGTTTGCAGTTGTGGGTAGAGCATTTAAATACCTTTCTTTTGATGTGTATTTTGATTGGGTGGGAAATAGTTTTGAAAATACTACTTTTTTTCGGCAAGGGGTTAGCCCACAATTTTCTCGAAAAACTGAAAAAAAATCATTTTTGAGATTTATGCATCAATTGAAAGGCGGCGCGATGCTCTGTACTTTAGTGAAAACCGCATCTTGTTTGGAGGCTTGGTTGAGGAGATAAAGCAATCGAAAGATAATTTGTGATGGGCTGGGTCGAAATTCTGTAATTTTACTTTTTGACTAATTTTTCCGAAACGAGAGCTCGTAGAACCTTTTGGTTTGCAGTTGTGGGTAGAGCATTTAAATACCTTTCTTTTGATGTGTATTTTGATTGGGTGGGAAATAGTTTTGAAAATACTACTTTTTTTCGGCAAGGGGTTAGCCCACAATTTTCTCGAAAAACTGAAAAAAAATCATTTTTGAGATTTATGCATCAATTGAAAGGCGGCGCGATGCTCTGTACTTTAGTGAAAACCGCATCTTGTTTGGAGGCTTGGTTGAGGAGATAAAGCAATCGAAAGATAATTTGTGATGGGCTGGGTCGAAATTCTGTAATTTTACTTTTTGGCTAATTTTTCCGAAACGAGAGCTCGTAGAACCTTTTGGTTTGCAGTTGTGGGTAGAGCATTTAAATACCTTTATTTTGATGTGTATTTTGATTGGGTGGGAAATAGTTTTGAAAATACTACTTTTTTTCGGCAAGGGGTTAGCCCACAATTTTCTCGAAAAACTGAAAAAAAATCATTTTTGAGATTTATGCATCAATTGAAAGGCGGCGCGATGCTCTGTACTTTAGTGAAAACCGCATCTTGTTTGGAGGCTTGGTTGAGGAGATAAAGCAATCGAAAGATAATTTGTGATGGGCTGGGTCGAAATTCTGTAATTTTACTTTTTGACTAATTTTTCCGAAACGAGAGCTCGTAGAACCTTTTGGTTTGCAGTTGTGGGTATAGCATTTAAATACCTTTCTTTTGATGTGTATTTTGATTGGGTGGGAAATAGTTTTGAAAATACTACTTTTTTTCGGCAAGGGGTTAGCCCACAATTTTCTCGAAAAACTGAAAAAAAATCATTTTTGAGATTTATGCATCAATTGAAAGGCGGCGCGATGTTCTGTACTTTAGTGAAAACCGCATCTTGTTTGGAGGCTTGGTTGAGGAGATAAAGCAATCGAAAGATAATTTGTGATGGGCTGGGTCGAAATTCTGTAATTTTACTTTTTGACTAATTTTTCCGAAACGAGAGCTCGTAGAACCTTTTGGTTTGCAGTTGTGGGTTGAGCATTTAAATACCTTTATTTTGATGTGTATTTTGATTGGGTGGGAAATAGTTTTGAAAATACTACTTTTTTTCGGCAAGGGGTTAGCCCACAATTTTCTCGAAAAACTGAAAAAAAATCATTTTTGAGATTTATGCATCAATTGAAAGGCGGTGCGATGCTCTGTACTTTAGTGAAAACCGCATCTTGTTTGGAGGCTTGGTTGAGGAGATAAAGCAATCGAAAGATAATTTGTGATGGGCTGGGTCGAAATTCTGTAATTTAACTTTTTGACTAATTTTTCCGAAACGAGAGCTCGTAGAACCTTTTGGTTTGCAGTTGTGGGTAGAGCATTTAAATACCTTTATTTTGATGTGTATTTTGATTGGGTGGGAAATAGTTTTGAAAATACTACTTTTTTTCGGCAAGGGGTTAGCCCACAATTTTCTCGAAAAACTGAAAAAAAATCATTTTTGAGATTTATGCATCAATTGAAAGGCGGCGCGATGCTCTGTACTTTAGTGAAAACCGCATCTTGTTTGGAGGCTTGGTTGAGGAGATAAAGCAATCGAAAGATAATTTGTGATGGGCTGGGTCGAAATTCTGTAATTTTACTTTTTGACTAATTTTTCCGAAACGAGAACTCGTAGAACCTTTTGGTTTGCAGTTGTGGGTAGAGCATTTAAATACCTTTCTTTTGATGTGTATTTTGATTGGGTGGGAAATAGTTTTGAAAATACTACTTTTTTTCGCAAGGGGTCCACAATTTTCTCGAAAAACTGAAAAAAAATCATTTTTGAGATTTATGCATCAATTGAAAGGCGGCGCGATGCTCGGTACTTTAGTGAAAACCGCATCTTGTTTGGAGGCTTGGTTGAGGAGATAAAGCAATCGAAAGATAATTTGTGACGGGCTGGGTCGAAATTCTGTAATTTTACTTTTTGACTAATTTTTCCGAAACGAGAGCTCGTAGAACCTTTTGGTTTGCAGTTGTGGGTAGAGCATTTAAATACCTTTCTTTTGATGTGTATTTTGATTGGGTGGGAAATAGTTTTGAAAATACTACTTTTTTTCGGCAAGGGGTTAGCCCACAATTTTCTCGAAAAACTGAAAAAATCATTTTTGAGATTTATGCATCAATTGAAAGGCGGCGCGATGCTCTGTACTTTAGTGAAAACCGCATCTTGTTTGGAGGCTTGGTTGAGGAGATAAAGCAATCGAAAGATAATTTGTGATGGGCTGGGTCGAAATTCTGTAATTTTACTTTTTGACTAATTTTTCCGAAACGAGAGCTCGTAGAACCTTTTGGTTTGCAGTTGTGGGTAGAGCATTTAAATACCTTTCTTTTGATGTGTATTTTGATTGGGTGGGAAATAGTTTTGAAAATACTACTTTTTTTCGGCAAGGGGTTAGCCCACAATTTTCTCGAAAAACTGAAAAAAAATCATTTTTGAGATTTATGCATCAATTGAAAGGCGGCGCGATGCTCTGTACTTTAATGAAAACCGCATCTTGTTTGGAGGCTTGGTTGAGGAGATAAAGCAATCGAAAGATAATTTGTGATGGGCTGGGTCGAAATTCTGTAATTTTACTTTTTGACTAATTTTTCCGAAACGAGAGCTCGTAGAACCTTTTGGTTTGCAGTTGTGGGTAGAGCATTTAAATACCTTTCTTTTGATGTGTATTTTGATTGGGTGGGAAATAGTTTTGAAAATACTACTTTTTTTCGGCAAGGGGTTAGCCCACAATTTTCTCGAAAAACTGAAAAAAAATCATTTTTGAGATTTATGCATCAATTGAAAGGCGGCGCGATGCTCTGTACTTTAGTGAAAACCGCATCTTGTTTGGAGGCTTGGTTGAGGAGATAAAGCAATCGAAAGATAATTTGTGATGGGCTGGGTCGAAATTCTGTAATTTTACTTTTTGACTAATTTTTCCGAAACGAGAGCTCGTAGAACCTTTTGGTTTGCAGTTGTGGGTAGAGCATTTAAATACCTTTCTTTTGATGTGTATTTTGATTGGGTGGGAAATAGTTTTGAAAATACTACTTTTTTTCGGCAAGGGGTTAGCCCACAATTTTCTCGGAAAACTGAAAAAAATCATTTTTGAGATTTATGCATCAATTGGAAAGCGGCGCGATGCTCTGTACTTTAGTGAAAACCGCATCTTGTTTGGAGGCTTGGTTGAGGAGATAAAGCAATCGAAAGATAATTTGTGATGGGCTGGGTCGAAATTCTGTAATTTTACTTTTTGACTAATTTTTCCGAAACGAGAGCTCGTAGAACCTTTTGGTTTGCAGTTGTGGGTAGAGCATTTAAATACCTTTCTTTTGATGTGTATTTTGATTGGGTGGGAAATAGTTTTGAAAATACTACTTTTTTTCGGCAAGGGGTTAGCCCACAATTTTCTCGAAAAACTGAAAAAAATCATTTTTGAGATTTATGCATCAATTGAAAGGCGGCGCGATGCTCTGTACTTTAGTGAAAACCGCATCTTGTTTGGAGGCTTGGTTGAGGAGATAAAGCAATCGAAAGATAATTTGTGATGGGCTGGGTCGAAATTCTGTAATTTTACTTTTTGACTAATTTTTCCGAAACGAGAGCTCGTAGAACCTTTTGGTTTGCAGTTGTGGGTAGAGCATTTAAATACCTTTCTTTTGATGTGTATTTTGATTGGGTGGGAAATAGTTTTGAAAATACTACTTTTTTTCGGCAAGGGGTTAGCCCACAATTTTCTCGAAAAACTGAAAAAAAATCATTTTTGAGATTTATGCATCAATTGAAAGGCGGCGCGATGCTCTGTACTTTAGTGAAAACCGCATCTTGTTTGGAGGCTTGGTCGAGGAGATAAAGCAATCGAAAGATAATTTGTGATGGGCTGGGTCGAAATTCTGTAATTTTACTTTTTGAATAATTTTTCCGAAACGAGACCTCGTAGAACCTTTTGGTTTGCAGTTATGGGTAGAGCATTTAAATACCTTGCTTTTGATGTGTATTTTGATTGGGTGGGAAATAGTTTTGAAAATACTACTTTTTTTCGGCAAGGGGTTAGCCCACAATTTTCTCGAAAAACTGAAAAAAAAAATCATTTTTGAGATTTATGCATCAATTGAAAGGCGGCGCGATGCTCTGTACTTTAGTGAAAACCGCATCTTGTTTGGAGGCTTGGTTGAGGAGATAAAGCAATCGACAGATAATTTGTGATGGGCTGGGTCGAAATTCTGTAATTTTACTTTTTGACTAATTTTTCCGAAACGAGAGCTCGTAGAACCTTTTGGTTTGCAGTTGTGGGTAGAGCATTTAAATACCTTTCTTTTGATGTGTATTTTGATTGGGTGGGAAATAGTTTTGAAAATACTACTTTTTTTCGGCAAGGGGTTAGCCCACAATTTTCTCGAAAAACTGAAAAAAAAATCATTTTTGAGATTTATGCATCAATTAAAAGGCGGCGCGATGCTCTGTACTTTAGTGAAAACCGCATCTTGTTTGGAGGCTTGGTTGAGGAGATAAAGCAATCGAAAGATAATTTGTGATGGGCTGGGTCGAAATTCTGTAATTTTACTTTTTGACTAATTTTTCCGAAACGAGAGCTCGTAGAACCTTTTGGTTTGCAGTTGTGGGTAGAGCATTTAAATACCTTTCTTTTGATGTGTATTTTGATTGGGTGGGAAATAGTTTTGAAAATACTACTTTTTTTCGGCAAGGGGTAAGCCCACAATTTTCTCGAAAAACTGAAAAAAATCATTTTTGAGATTTATGCATCAATTGAAAGGCGGCGCGATGCTCTGTACTTTAGTGAAAACCGCATCTTGTTTGGAGGCTTGGTTGAGGAGATAAAGCAATCGAAAGATAATTTGTGATGGGCTGGGTCGAAATTCTGTAATTTTACTTTTTGACTAATTTTTCCGAAACGAGAGCTCGTAGAACCTTTTGGTTTGCAGTTGTGGGTAGAGCATTTAAATACCTTTCTTTTGATGTGTATTTTGATTGGGTGGGAAATAGTTTTGAAAATACTACTTTTTTTCGGCAAGGGGTCGCCCACAATTTTCTCGAAAAACTGAAAAAAAAAATCATTTTTGAGATTTATACATCAATTGAAAGGCGGCGCGATGCTCTGTACTTTAGTGAAAACCGCATCTTGTTTGGAGGCTTGGTTGAGGAGATAAAGCAATCGAAAGATAATTTGTGATGGGCTGGGTCGAAATTCTGTAATTTTACTTTTTGACTAATTTTTCCGAAACGAGAGCTCGTAGAACCTTTTGGTTTGCAGTTGTGGGTAGAGCATTTAAATACCTTTCTTTTGATGTGTATTTTGATTGGGTGGGAAATAGTTTTGAAAATACTACTTTTTTTCGGCAAGGGGTTAGCCCACAATTTTCTCGAAAAACTGAAAAAAAATCATTTTTGAGATTTATGCATCAATTGAAAGGCGGCGCGATGCTCTGTACTTTAGTGAAAACCGCATCTTGTTTGGAGGCTTGGTTGAGGAGATAAAGCAATCGAAAGATAATTTGTGATGGGCTGGGTCGAAATTCTGTAATTTTACTTTTTGACTAATTTTTCCGAAACGAGAGCTCGTAGAACCTTTTGGTTTGCAGTTGTGGGTAGAGCATTTAAATACCTTTATTTTGATGTGTATTTTGATTGGGTGGGAAATAGTTTTGAAAATACTACTTTTTTTCGGCAAGGGGGGGGTTAGCCCACAATTTTCTCGAAAAACTGAAACAAAATCATTTTTGAGATTTATGCATCAATTGAAAGGCGGCGCGATGCTCTGTACTTTAGTGAAAACCGCATCTTGTTTGGAGGCTTGGTTGAGGAGATAAAGCAATCGAAAGATAATTTGTGATGGGCTGGGTCGAAATTCTGTAATTTTACTTTTTGACTAATTTTTCCGAAACGAGAGCTCGTAGAACCTTTTGGTTTGCAGTTGTGGGTAGAGCATTTAAATACCTTTCTTTTGATGTGTATTTTGATTGGGTGGGAAATAGTTTTGAAAATACTACTTTTTTTCGGCAAGGGGTTAGCCCACAATTTTCTCGAAAAACTGAAAAAAAATCATTTTTGAGATTTATGCATCAATTGAAAGGCGGCGCGATGCTCTGTACTTTAGTGAAAACCGCATCTTGTTTGGAGGCTTGGTTGAGGAGATAAAGCAATCGAAAGATAATTTGTGATGGGCTGGGTCGAAATTCTGTAATTTTACTTTTTGACTAATTTTTCCGAAACGAGAGCTCGTAGAACCTTTTGGTTTGCAGTTGTGGGTAGAGCATTTAAATACCTTTCTTTTGATGTGTATTTTGATTGGATGGGAAATAGTTTTGAAAATACTACTTTTTTTTCGGCAAGGGGTTAGCCCACAATTTTCTCGAAAAACTGAAAAAAAATCATTTTTGAGATTTATGCATCAATTAAAAGGCGGCGCGATGCTCTGTACTTTAGTGAAACCGCATCTTGTTTGGAGGCTTGGTTGAGGAGATAAAGCAATCGAAAGATAATTTGTGATGGGCTGGGTCGAAATTCTGTAATTTTACTTTTTGACTAATTTTTCCGAAACGAGAGCTCGTAGAACCTTTTGGTTTGCAGTTGTGGGTAGAGCATTTAAATACCTTTCTTTTGATGTGTATTTTGATTGGGTGGGAAATAGTTTTGAAAATACTACTTTTTTTCGGCAAGGGGTTAGCCCACAATTTTCTCGAAAAACTGAAAAAAAAATCATTTTTGAGATTTATGCATCAATTGAAAGGCGGCGCGATGCTCTGTACTTTAGTGAAAACCGCATCTTGTTTGGAGGCTTGGTTGAGGAGATAAAGCAATCGAAAGATAATTTGTGATGGGCTGGGTCGAAATTCTGTAATTTTACTTTTTGACTAATTTTTCCGAAACGAGAGCTCGTAGAACCTTTTGGTTTGCAGTTGTGGGTAGAGCATTTAAATACCTTTCTTTTGATGTGTATTTTGATTGGGTGGGAAATAGTTTTGAAAATTCTACTTTTTTTCGGCAGGGGTTAGCCCACAATTTTCTCGAAAAACTGAAAAAAAATCATTTTTGAGATTTATGCATCAATTGAAAGGCGGCGCGATGCTCTGTACTTTTCGGCAAGGGGTTAGCCCACAATTTTCTCGAAAAACTGAAAAAAAATCATTTTTGAGATTTATGCATCAATTGAAAGGCGGCGCGATGCTCTGTACTTTAGTGAAACCGCATCTTGTTTGGAGGCTTGGTTGAGGAGATAAAGCAATCGAAAGATAATTTGTGATGGGCTGGGTCGAAATTCTGTAATTTTACTTTTTGACTAATTTTTCCGAAACGAGAGCTCGTAGAACCTTTTGGTTTGCAGTTGTGGGTAGAGCATTTAAATACCTTTCTTTTGATGTGTATTTTGATTGGGTGGGAAATAGGTTTGAAAATACTACTTTTTTTCGGCAAGGGGTTAGCCCACAATTTTCTCGAAAAACTGAAAAAAAATCATTTTTGAGATTTATGCATCAATTGAAAGGCGGCGCGATGCTCTGTACTTTAGTGAAAACCGCATCTTGTTTGGAGGCTTGGTTGAGGAGATAAAGCAATCGAAAGATAATTTGTGATGGGCTGGGTCAAAATTCTGTAATTTTACTTTTTGACTAATTTTTCCGAAACGAGAGCTCGTAGAACCTTTTGGTTTGCAGTTGTGGGTAGAGCATTTAAATACCTTTCTTTTGATGTGTATTTTGATTGGGTGGGAAATAGTTTTGAAAATACTACTTTTTTTCGGCAAGGGGTTAGCCCACAATTTTCTCGAAAAACTGAAAAAAAATCATTTTTGAGATTTATGCATCAATTGAAAGGCGGCGCGATGCTCTGTACTTTAGTGAAAACCGCATCTTGTTTGGAGGCTTGGTTGAGGAGATAAAGCAATCGAAAGATAATTTGTGATGGGCTGGGTCGAAATTCTGTAATTTTACTTTTTGACTAATTTTTCCGAAACGAGAGCTCGTAGAACCTTTTGGTTTGCAGTTGTGGGTAGAGCATTTAAATACCTTTCTTTTGATGTGTATTTTGATTGGGTGGGAAATAGTTTTGAAAATACTACTTTTTTTCGGCAAGGGGGTTAGCCCACAATTTTCTCGAAAAACTGAAAAAAAAATCATTTTTGAGATTTATGCATCAATTGAAAGGCGGCGCGATGCTCTGTACTTTAGTGAAAACCGCATCTTGTTTGGAGGCTTGGTTGAGGAGATAAAGCAATCGAAAGATAATTTGTGATGGGCTGGGTCGAAATTCTGTAATTTTACTTTTTGACTAATTTTTCCGAAACGAGAGCTCGTAGAACCTTTTGGTTTGCAGTTGTGGGTAGAGCATTTAAATACCTTTCTTTTGATGTGTATTTTGATTGGGTGGGAAATAGTTTTGAAAATACTACTTTTTTTCGGCAAGGGGTTAGCCCACAATTTTCTCGAAAAACTGAAAAAAAATCATTTTTGAGATTTATGCATCAATTGAAAGGCTT
>CAKKTC010000218.1:0-45062 GCA_920104205.1 Eupeodes latifasciatus
TATTATTATTATTATTATTATTATTATTATTATTATTATTATTATTATTATTATTATTATTATTATTATTATTATTATTATTATTATTATTATTATTATTATTATTATTATTATTATTATTATTATTATTATTATTATTATTATTATTATTATTATTATTATTATTATTATTATTATTATTATTATTATTATTATTATTATTATTATTATTATTATTATTATTATTATTATTATTATTATTATTATTATTATTATTATTATTATTATTATTATTATTATTATTATTATTATTATTATTATTATTATTATTATTATTATTATTATTATTATTATTATTATTATTATTATTATTATTATTATTATTATTATTATTATTATTATTATTATTATTATTATTATTATTATTATTATTATTATTATTATTATTATTATTATTATTATTATTATTATTATTATTATTATTATTATTATTATTATTATTATTATTATTATTATTATTATTATTATTATTATTGTTGAAGATAATTGTGAATTAACCTATGTATATCTCTTTATGTCAACGCTCATGCTAATGGTAACTCAACTTAATGTCATTTAGTAGACCAGTCAATGAATTCTCTTTCTTACTACATATTTTTATACCTTTTGTTAATCACTTGCTAAAAAACTCTCGAACAGAACACTTGACTTTTTATTTAACGGCTCAACAGGTTATGGGCCCAGGTTGTTCGCTTAGTAAAGTCAAGTATAGCGTTTTTTGTTAAATCAATTAGCGGTTTATTTTAATTTTGATTAAAGTTCGAGTAGAAGTAAATTTGTAATTATGAGTTCGTCTCATTATCAAATTGAAAAGTTGGATGACCACAACTATGATGGTTGGTCTGTCCAAATGAGAAGTGTGCTTATAATTTCTAATTTATGGAGTTATGTGAACGGTAGCACAGTGAAGCAGGAGGCTATGACTCCAGCTCAAGTCTCAGAGTGGGATTCCAAAGATGGTAAAGCTCTTGCTAACATTATTTTAAATATAAAATCGTCTCAGGTGATCCACGTAAAACATTGTCTCACTTCGAAGTCTGCATGGGACAATTTGAAGGCAGTACATCAACCACGTGGTCCCGCAAGAAAGATCACACTTTTTAAGCAACTGTTACACATGAAGCTAGGAGAAAAGGAAAGTATGCCTGAATATGTGAATCGATTTACAGACATTGTCGAAAAACTCTCTGAAATTGAATTTACAATTAATGATGAACTGCTTGTGATAATTTTGCTTTCAAGTCTCCCAAAATGTTTGGAGAGCTTTGTTGTTGCCATGGAGGCTCGCGATACGCTACCAGATTTGAGTTCTCTGAAAGTAAAGCTTCTGGAGGAGGGAGATCGTCGTTTAGACAAGGGAGAACTTGTCGGGAAAGATGATGTAGGTTTTGAGCAAGCTTACGCAGTACGATCTAATAGTAAACCAAAATTTGTCCACAAAAAGAGGTTTTTCGGAAAATGTTATAACTGCGGGAAGAGGGGGCATTTTGCGTCAAAGTGTTCGGAGCCAAGGAAGTCCTATGAGCATAAGTCAGTTGCTTCTTTTTCCATGTTGTCGGCTTCTCATAACAACGTGCTTGGACCACAATACTGGTGTATCGATAGCGGTGCAACCTCACATATATGTTGCGATGAGTCGTTATTTATTACAATGCGCGAGTGCGGGGAACAAATAAAATTAGCTGGTGATAATCATATAACGGCCAGTGGCGTTGGTACTGTTGTTCTCAAAACGGAATTTTGTGAGCTAAGATTACAAAACGTTCTTTTTGTTCCTGGTCTAAAAGCTAATTTTATTTCGGTAAGCAAGGCAATAGAAAATGGCTGCCATGTTAAGTTCACCAAAGATAGTGCCATAATAAAAAAGAAAGATGAAACAATTTTGATTGCATGCTTAGAAAATGATCTTTTTGTGTTTAAGTATCGTCAATCCAAGATTTTATATGCATGCAACTCGAATGTAAGTAATTTTAAGAAATGGCATGATAGATACGGCCACCTTAACGTCAACAGCATGCGTAATGTATATTCAAAGAAGATGGTTAATGGGTTCTCACCAGGTAATGCCCCACAAAATTTCCAATGTAAGATTTGCATGAAAGGAAAAATGTGTGCTAAGCCTTTTCCGAATGAGTCACTTACCAGGTCAAACGATATATTAGAACTCATTCATACCGATATTTGTGGGCCTATGAAAAGGGTTTCACTCGGAGGAGCGAGGTATTTCGTGACATTCATTGATGATAGATCACGCAAAATGTTTGTCTATTTTATGAAAGCAAAGAGTGAAGTTTTTGAGATTTTTCGAAAATTCAAGTCTTTGGTAGAACGCGAAACTGGAAAGGTTATAAAAACTCTGAGAAGTGACAACGCAAGTGAGTACCGTAGCCAAGATTTCACGAATTATTTGGAGTACCATGGAGTTGGTCGACAGTTCTCTGTAGTTTACACTCCGCAACAAAATGGAGTTGCAGAAAGGGCCAACAGAACAATCGTAGAGATGGCGAGATGCATGCTCATTCAATCTGGGCTTGATGAATATATGTGGGCTGAGGCTGTGAACACGGCAGTGTACCTAAGAAATCGATGCCCAACGAAAATTCTAGAAGACGTCACTCCAGAAGAAGTGTGGACCCGTCGGAAGCCGAATGTTAGCCACCTGAGAACCTTTGGCTGTACTGCCATAGCCCTAAATAAATCTAAATCTTTTTCAAAATTTCAGCCCAAAGGTGAAGAATATCTGATGGTTGGTTACTCTGGAACGTCGAAGGCATATCGATTGTACGATAGAATAAGAAGAAAGGTTATTGAGCGAAGAGATGTTTCGTTTATTGAAACCGAACACACTAATGGTAATTTTGATGATTCTGGGGGCTTTTTGCTGGAAGTAGACAATGAAGATATTGAATGTAACAAACTGCAAAGTGAAATTGATGCTCAAGCAGTCATTGATGAACAGATGCAGACGAATGAAGAACAAAAAATCATATTACAAGCCGAAGAGAAAGAAGAAGATGAAAATAGAGACGTTCAATGCCAACAAGAAACCTCCAGTTCCATAAAAGCCAATCGATATCCAAAGCGAAAACGGTCGATTACCAGCAGTGACGAAGATGATAACAAGACGCCGACGACGCCGACGACGGTTGTTAGAGGTAGGCCGAAGATTATCAGAACCGGTAAGCGCGGAAGACCAAGAAAGCAATTTAATGTTTTAAATAGTATTGAAACAACAAATAACATTATCATTCCACAAACCATGTCCGAAGCTTTAGCACTTCCCGAGTCTTTGATGTGGAAACAAGCAGTAGATGAGGAATATAAGAATCTCATATCCAACAATACATGGGATTTAGTTGAGCTTCCTGAAGGTCAAAAACCTATAGGCTGTCGATGGGTTTTTACGGTGAAGAATGATAAACATGGTACACTTCAAAGATTTAAGGCGCGGCTGGTAGCTAAAGGTTTCAGTCAGATTTTTGGAATCAATTATAAAGAAACTTTTTCACCAGTGATAAGATATTCCACAATTCGAATCATCCTTGCCTTAGCTGTTGAAAAGAAGCTTTTTCTCCACCAAATGGACGTGTCGTCTGCGTATTTGAATGGAGAACTTCAAGAAGACGTGTATATGGAACAACCGGAGTATTTTGGTAAACCGAAGAATCCCGAGAAGGTTTTGAAACTGAGAAAGGCTTTATATGGTTTAAAGCAATCAGGGAGAGCATGGAATGAAAAGCTCGATTCCATATTAAAGAAAATTGGATATCACAAACGTACAAGCGAATGTTGCGTTAACGTGACACATAATGATGATGATCTAAGAATCATTGCAGTTTATGTTGATGATTTTATTCTTGCTGCAAGGTGCGAAGAATCGATTCAACAGATGAAAACACAACTTAAAAAGGAGTTTAAGGTCGTCGATAATGGTCCATTACATCATTTTCTGGGCTTTGAAATAAGTCGTGAAGGAGACACTGGACCGATCTCAATTTGTCAAAATCAGCTTATTTTGAATCTTTTACGGGAAACTGGAATGACAGAATGCAGACAAAACCAAACTCCGTTAGAGCCTGGGCAGCAGTTTGGATGTCAAGATGAAAACTGTAAGCGAGCTGACAGAGACCAATACCAGTCCATTATCGGGTCATTAACTTACTTGTCGATTTCAACACGGCCGGATATCATTCATTCGGTTAGCAAATTGTCACGTTTTAATTCGGATCCACACGAGGAACACTTTACAGCAGTCAAACACTTATTAAGGTACCTAAACTGCACTAACTACAAATTGTATTATTATCCTACAGGGAAACAGCTCGAAGGGTTTGTTGATGCTGATTGGGGTGCAGACGTTGTTGACCGAAAGTCGTACACTGGCTTTGTGTTTATGCTTGCTGGAGCTGCCATATCTTGGGAGTCCAAGAAGCAACAAACTGTGGCACTAAGCAGTACCGAGGCGGAGTACATGGCCTTATCCGCATCGGCTAAAGAAGCTGTTTATCTAAAGAGATTGGTATGTGAGCTTGGAGGCGGCGAGTTTGCTACATCGAATATTGTTTTGAACGGTGATAACCTCAGTGCTCAACAGCTTGTGAAGAACCCTGTTCACCATCCTCGGAGCAAGCACATCGATATTAAATATCACCATATAAGAGAGGTATACAGCAACGGTGCCATCAACCTGAACTACATTCCAACAAATGACATGATAGCAGATGTCTTAACAAAAAATCTACAAAAAGTGAAACATCATAGATTTTGTAAACTTTTAGGACTTAATTAGTTCAAGATTTCGTATGTACCTATGTATTTCTTTTTATTATTAGAAGCATATGTCAAAATGAAGTTAAAATTAATTTTGTAATTCGCGTTGAGGGAGAGTGTTGAAGATAATTGTGAATTAACCTATGTATATCTCTTTATGTCAACGCTCATGCTAATGCTAACTCAACTTAATGTCATTTAGTAGACCAGTCAATGAATTCTCTTTCTTACTACATATTTTTATACCTTTTGTTAATCACTTGCTAATAAACTCTCGAACAGAACACTTGACTTTTTATTTAACGGCTCAACAATTATTATTATTATTATTATTATTATTATTATTATTATTATTATTATTATTATTATTATTATTATTATTATTATTATTATTATTATTATTATTATTATTATTATTATTATTATTATTATTATTATTATTATTATTATTATTATTATTATTATTATTATTATTATTATTATTATTATTATTATTATTATTATTATTATTATTATTATTATTATTATTATTATTATTATTATTATTATTATTATTATTATTATTATTATTATTATTATTATTATTATTATTATTATTATTATTATTATTATTATTATTATTATTATTATTATTATTATTATTATTATTATTATTATTATTATTATTATTATTATTATTATTATTATTATTATTATTATTATTATTATTATTATTATTATTATTATTATTATTATTATTATTATTATTATTATTATTATTATTATTATTATTATTATTATTATTATTATTATTATTATTATTATTATTATTATTATTATTATTATTATTATTATTATTATTATTATTATTATTATTATTATTATTATTATTATTATTATTATTATTATTATTATTATTATTATTATTATTATTATTATTATTATTATTATTATTATTATTATTATTATTATTATTATTATTATTATTATTGTTATTTTTATTATTATGTTTATGTTAATATTATAAACTACAATTTAAATTTAAGTAATGATATATTAGACACGATAATCACGAATTTGAGTCATATGTATCTGTGCTAAGTTTGCGTTCAGTGTCATAGCAACTTAGTTGCTTTTATAATTTGTACTTTTATTAAAACCAACCTTACAACATAAATTTAATATTCGATTAATAACGAAGACTTGTTTGCAATGCAGTTAATAATATTCTTAAATTTAAGTGCATTGTATTCTATTTTCTTTTGTTTACATAAAATGAGTTTTTCTTAATTAGTAATTAATTAGATTTAGTACATATTTATAACAAACAAAAATTAAAACAGTTATTTTTTATATATAGGTTTTTCGGAGTTTTCATTTCGTGGGTTCTGGGCTCTGGGAACACAAAATGAACACCTTCCAAATTTAATCACCGTTTGTTCATCATTACATTTCACAAATTTTTGTGTTGAGAATAATAATAATTGAAGTTACAGAAGGGATATCCACAAAACGAATAATAAAGAATAGTTCAGAAAACTTAGGCTTGTAGGATACTAATTGTAAATACAAATACAAAATTTTAATCAATTTATCCCTTTTGAAACTTTATTATTTAGACGTATTTGATTTTGAAACTTATATTAAAACTCAAAACACTGTTGAAGTTTCGACAGTGTAATTGCATTTATTTAGTAACTAACTAATCTTAGTTTCTATTTTCTTATTTTGAGATTAACCCAGTAAAAATTGATTTAAATGGCTAGTAAAGTTTGTTACATTATTAAATTGTATTAAACTATTCGAAAAAATCAAGGAATATCACATTTTATTCTTTTAATACATTTAAACATTTTGTAAACTATCATATATAGCCAATTTTTTTTTATATATAGATATATATAAGCTAAGAACATCTATGCCACAAGCATTTTTTTTATAAGTCATATTTTTTAATTATTTTAACATTGAAAATTTAAAGCTCTGCTGGCTAACGCATTTATTTAATATAAATAATTAAAATTAATAACATTAGAAAATAAATTTTAAAATTTTACTAATCCGATTACTGCAATTAAAACTGAAGTACATTATGAACAAAGTTGCATTGAACTAGATCACTTTTGAAGTCAGTACTATTGGATCCGAATAATTGGTTAGAATTTTGTGCTGGGAAACTGTTAAACAATATTATTAATAATACCCGAAGTAAAGCAAACACAAAGTAAAAAAAAAATCAAACCTTTTTCCACCTTAATTTCATTTGGTGAAAACGTTAAAATTAAAATTAGAATAAGGAACATATGAGTCAACACTTCTAGATGGTATGGTGGTTCTTAAGACGTTGTGTATTAAACACACAACGAGAACGTATTTAAATTTATTTTTTACGAATACACAGTTCATTTTATTGGTACAAATGTTTCATTTATTCCAGAACAAGTGTGCAAATAAGGCCACAAAATTTCATCGATCCTTCCGCGGTGCACAGCTTAAAAACTTCTCTATATGTCATGAAGGACGCTCCGCAACTATTGCCAAAGAGTAAGTGTTTTATCTATCTACTTCTATGTGGAGAGTGTATGCGTATAGAAAGCGTCTTAACACACTGGAGGAACTCTAACAAAATTCCTTAAACAAACTCACTAATTGGCAGATCGGTGTGGACTTGATGTTTATCCTCACAAAACCAATAACACAAGAAATTAAGCAGGAACCCTAATAAAAAATAAAGCAGGAACCCTACTATTCAAGTGGGACTCAATAAAGCTACTGTAGCTAGCAATAAGTAATAAATGGGGTAAGAGCCCTTATTACGCACTGGTCATAAATCGTGGTCATTAGACCGATCTTTTCATATGGACTGGTAGACTGCGCTGGATATAGCAGCAGAGGAGGAGGAGGAGGAGGAGGAGGAGGAGGAGGAGGAGGAGGAGGAGGAGGAGGAGGAGGAGGAGGAGGAGTAGGAGGAGTAGGAGGAGGAGGAGATAGCTCCTCGCTTTCAATGCGCATACCCTTTACTATCACAAAGGCGACTACAATAATTAATATTTAAGTCCCAAAACTGTCTCAATGTCATTCTGGAGGTGCTACCGATCAAACCCCTCATGTCCCTATCGTGATAAATCTGCTCCAACGACCACACAGTGTCTAATAATTTTAGTGATCTGATAAATCTCGTCATTTATTGTCTCCAAATTATCTTATCGAGTAGTGAAGATCCTTTATCTATGGGTATCAAAACGGAACTGACCAGCTGTTGGTCTAAGTTTGTTGGCTTTTTCAGCCAGCAGCTACTTTAACCTTACCATAAGAATCTTAAGTCAAATGTTAAGCAATGGAAGCTACGGTCTATGATACATATCTCTTCACGGTTTTTGAATTGATTTGTGTTGACATAAAACAACAGCAACTTAACGAAGAATGGTATAATCCTTGGTCTTGTCAACTGACCGCCTTTGAACGTTTGACTTGGTCATCTTGCTTCAATAAGAAATAACTTATTATCTTAATATATATAAATTACGTGTCACGATGTTTGTCAGCCATAGACTCCTAAACTACTTAACCGATTTTAATCAAATTTGTACACAGTGTGCAGTTTGTTCCAACTTGAAAGATAGGATACCTTACATCTCAATTTATGATCGCAATATTAATTTATAGCAAAATATTTGTCTATTATTTGACAGTCACAATTACGATTATGTGTTAGCTCCAAACGATAAATGGAGACATCTGCTGACTGGATTGAGTAAGTATTCAATAGATGGAACTATGTAAAGCTTCCAAAACATTTCATACAAGCTATAATTTAATAGCATAACCACTATGAATCCAACGGATGTATGCAAGATTTAAACGGCAATGATAAACTTTTTCGGTGGTGCTTTCTTACTTTTGTCTAGTGATTTAAGCCAGACCTTACCAGATATACCTCATTCTACTTTCGCGGATGAAATGGCGAAGTGTTGAAACACTTCGATTGACCATAAGCGTGCGCGTACGATTGTAAATTGATCCATCAGCACAAATATGCACTGTTCTTCAGGAAAAACAGATACAACAGTTTTTACCAGGCCACAGCAGCGCGTGGTCGGGTCAGCTATAGTATTTTATATTTTTTAATTCTTTAATAAAAGCTACATTTCTTCTGTTGTTTTCACATATGAACACAAATCAGTGGAAAATGTTGCAATGCTGGAAAAGTTTTAAATATTGTCCCTTATGCTCAGAGAATTACAAAATAATTTGAATCGAATTTACCATGCAGAACAAAACATTTTAGATACATTAGATAATTGAGTTAAGGGAATATACAATATATGTACGTGTTGGGCACTATTTTAGACAGCAATATATTTGTTCTTACATTTTGTTTGTCAAATTTTATTTAGTAGTTTTGCTAAATTGAGCATTATTACTCAAATATCATTTAACATTTTAAGTCCGAAAGCAATTTAGCAGCAATATGCAAAATAATAATACAAAATTCGAAATTAATCATATTTGGTACAAGCAAATCATTTTATAAAAAAATAAAAAATTAATAAATCAGGTGACGCAACAGTCCTTAGGGGCCTAGTGACTTACAACGCTCAACTATTCCTTTGTGCGAGTCATGTCAGGAAACAAAACTTTTAGGTGGCACAGGCAGGGATTGAACCCAAGACCATTCACATGGCAGTCTACGCACTAATTATCATGCCACGCGTACTACTCATAAAACAATAATGCATTATAATTTTGAATAATTTAAAAAATATATTTGGTTTTCAAAAGCACATCATTTCTAAGTCAGAAGATTTAGCATGCATGTATGCTTTCTAAGTACTTGATAATCCAAAGGGAACTGTTTATTTCTGGTCACGCGTGCAAGTTTGTATTTCGTGAAATCTTCATGCAATCTTTTCAACATGGTTGAAATGTAATCCGAGATATTAAGCCTAAAGTCGGCTTTTTCAAAATGTCTGCAGTTCGTCGAGCAAAGACGTGGTTTTATTTCGCTTTTCCTGTAAAATAATTAAATTATTTAAAACATAACCCTGTACACCCCTATTTTGTTCAATGACGTTATTAATGTCATTAAAAATTCAACTGTCTCTATTTACGCTGAAAACATGAAAATAATAAAGGTTATTTCCAGTCCTTCTTTTCTATTTTACTCCAAAATTATATTGATTCATATTCATATAAGACTTTCTGCTACAAACATTTCTGAGAACTCGCTGTTGTTAAAACCCAATTCGTAACAATCACTCGTAAGCGATCACATTTTCATGTTAAAGCAAATTTTTGCTACTTACGGCCGCAATTATTTAAATGTAGGGTCGTTATAATTATCGGCCCCTGCAGTTTTGATCCACTGCTTTTTTTGTGCCAAAATAACATAGCTCTTTTTCAAAACTGAATCAGATAATCTATAAAAATATTTGCAACTACATACTTATGTATCGAGAACGCTTTTCACTTTAAAATAAGAAAACATGTTTTTAAAACTTGTGCTCACAAAGCCATTCTGAAATTCCAAAGAAAGTCATTTGGCTAAGAAATAATAAATAGGTCTACCAGAAACTTAATTAGTATGTAAAGGTACAAAATTAATATCAATTATAATTTTTACAATATTTAAACTTTTGGAAGAATATATGTATTTACATTTTTACAATTGCTTTTTCTTCTTTATATGTATATGGAGATGCGGTATTCACCCTAACATATGCTATTTGTTCACACTTTTCATATAAAAACATAATTCTTGTGTAAATTGTCTTAAAGTTCTCTAACTCATTAAAAATATGTTACATGTTACATTTTGTTCCTCTATCTTGTTTACTTAACGACATAACTAAAGTTTCTATACGGGAATTGCATATCGCTTGGCGTTTTCAGAGCAACCGTTGTCATCAGCTTTATTTAGCTCACAATCTTGTTTTCCTTCCGCTTCCGCATTGCTAATTCTGTTGATATCGCCTTGCTATAAGCTCGTTGCTATTACATTATTTTCACTAATTGTTGTTGTTGCAGATATTGTATGAGTTGGGTTTGTTTGGTCTTGTAACGCATGGTTTTGATTCACTTTTGACTCTACACCATCTTTAATGGGTGAAGACTTTATGGATTGATTTTGATTGGAACGGTTGCCGTTACCGTTACCGTTAGTGTTACTTTTTATTTTATTATTGTTTATCACCTCCTGTTCTATGTAATTATTGCGATTTAACAGTACTTCATTCAGGTTTGGCACAATTTGATCAACAAAAGGAATGTTTTGGTAGGTGTTCGTCAATGTTGCGTTTGTAAAAATGTTGGATAGTGCAATCGTTTGTGTTGCCATTTCGCAGAGTTTCACTGATGTTAGTTTAGTTTCGTCTGCAAATATTAATATCAGAAATGTGTGTTAAAGTTGTGATAATTTTTAAATTTATTAATAAATAAATTAGGTGGCGCAACAGTACGTCGAGAAATAGGGCCTAGTGACTTACAACTCTCAACCATTTCTGTATGCGAGTAATGTTGTCAAGGATGAAGGGGACCTACAGTTTTAAGCCGAATACGAACGGCTAATTTGAGGAAGTACTTTTCATGAGAAAACTATTCTTGGAGGATTTGTCAATTCCTCGCAGAGGCAGTACCAGTGAAAGAAAACTTAAGATGGCACAGGCAGGGATCGAACCCAAGATCTCTGGCATGACAGTCTTACGCACTAGCCATCACGTTACGGGTACTGATAATTTGTAAAAATGTTGCTTAAAATCAATCATTCGGTTTGGTTATGTTTTATGGTTTTTGCGATTTTTGATGTAGTGTATCTAAGAAACTACTTATTTATTATTTTTTAGCCTTTAATTTGTTTGGTTGCATTTTTCAAGTTAATAATGCCATCAAATAGTTCGACTTCCAGTATTTTGAAAGGAAGGTTTTGAAAAATAGAATCTATGTACCTTAGTGACGTAATGCATTTATTAAGAAAAAGTTTGATGTTTGAGGTGGCCTATCATCCAACGACTTGGTGGTATGGTAAAGGAAAAAAACATATTTTAGTAAAACACTTTTGGATCGAATTAAAATAAAACATTCGGAAACCCTATAAGAGCATTAATTTTTGTCAGATTTATGCAAATTAATGCAAGTACAATGAGAGTTCAATTTCGTATACTCTCCTTGTAATGACAACTTTTTTTGGACACGGTATATATATAAACATTAAAGAGCTTAAGAAAAGAAATTAAAAAAAGCATAATTAACACAAAAGAAGATAAACGCAACTAAGATTGAACTACAGTGTAGCTATTATAAGGTATTGTGATATGTTTCTATGCACCATAAGATCTTGTTTGTGAAATTTGTTTGTCTTGTTAAAAATTATTATTGGTAGATATTTTATTTTTGTAATCTTACCTATAGTTGTGGGTGTTATATGTTTTTGAATATTTTCCTCTTGGGCACATGTTGCAGCTGTTACAACAGCCGCTGCCATCATTGAAGAAGGACCTGTTCCAGTGCCACGATGTATTCCATACCGTGGGGTCATCATGCTTTGACGCACATTTCGTTCTGGTCGGACAAGTATAATATACAACTGAAAAAGTAGACAATTTATATGGATTAATGTAACATTTTTATACAAAATTATATAAAAGTCTTTTTAATGTCCTTATTTTAAAAAAGTTCTGTAAATTGGAACATTATGAAGTCCGGAGCACCTATCAATATTCCAATATCTTAATTTTTTCCAAAATATTCGAGTAGAAAATTAATTTGTACCAATTTAAATTGGTAATTTTTGTAGGTTTTTATTTTTTTTTTTAAATTATTCTGAAAGTAATATTATTTTTTGTTCGTACAAAATTTGAGGTGATAAATATTTTGTCAGTTTTTTTTATTTAAAAAAATCTTTGATTAAAATGATTCGATACTGATATTGGATCGTGAGATATTTGGGGTCAATCAATTTTTTCACTTCTTTTTAAACTACTAGTATTTCTTTTTTAAATTTCATTGGAAGTCTATCTTGTATCTTTTGATGTTATTTATTGTAAAACAAAGTATGTTTGGGGCCTATATCTGGTTCTTGGCATATAGCCGAGGAAAAAAGGTATCCCGAACTTATGAACGTACATACGTGCTTACACACACATACAACTTTTTCTAAAAATCTTTGATTTACATCCTAGGAACCGTCAAGAAATGACAACATTTTCAAAGGGATGAATTGGACCGATTACCATAATTTCGTATATAGAAATGTTAACAATTTGTTATACATTTCTTTTTTTCTTTTTTGAGTTTTTTTCTAATGCATAATGCATTTAACATGATCTCTACTCGCTTTTGTGATATTGGTGGCGAAACAAGATTACAAGAAAAACATAAATCTAGAAAAAGGATTAAAGTTCTGCTGTATACAAAAAACCTGAGTAATGAGTCTATCACAAAAGTAATAAGATATCAAAATACGACAAGTTCTAAACTTACTGGGGTTTAAAATGAATTTATTTTTTCAAAAGGATGATAATTCCTTTTAAGTGATTACTGGGTAAAATTAGATGGATTTACTTACCAAGTATTAGAATACTAAAATGTGGATAAGAATAAAGTAATTAAAAACTTGCCAGGTAAACTCATACAATTATAGCCAGTAGTAAGCAGATAACAGATAATTATCCGTCCTTATGAAAAAATTGCTTTGATATTGATCGAAAAATAAATTCATATTAAAACTTAGTAAATTTAGAACTTGGCGTATTGTTCGAACTCATTAGTTTTGGCGGCAGACTTATTACTAAGGTTTTTTTAAATGTATGTTTTTCCTGTGATTTCACTGCTTTTTGTAAAGTAATATTTGCCTGATGAAAAATTCCAAATTAAAAATAAATTTCACGTGTTTTCTGAAACCATGTCTATAAAGTCTTATTAGTCTATTGTTGAGCTTTTATTTGATTTGGATCAAAGTTAATTAGATGCATACTATCAAAAGCTTTTACTCTGGACAAAGCTACAACAAATTAAGGATGACCAAGTGTTAAAGCATTTTCAAGACTAAGGCCTTGGCTTTTATGTATTGTTATTGCATATACCAGGCAGAAAGACAATCCTTCTCGATATACTAATGCTCTACTAATTATCTAATTTAGTTTTCACTGGCCTTAACTCATAATTCATAAACAATTCAATGGCTAAATTGTATAGTTCCCTCTTTGGCTTTTTTGTTATCATCTACATCAAACACAATCTTTTGAATAATTCCTATGAACAAAACCTAAACCTACGTCTATATTTCTGCGAAGCATAATAGTCACACCAATTTGTATAACAAAGGTTTTCTCTAATCCTGTCTTAATAGAAGACTCTTCTTCGTATTTAAACATCAAATACAAACCACAATTTTTCGATTTTTTCCTTTCTTCCACCACATCACCTAACTCTGTGAGTTTCAAGATTCTGCGATATCGGGAAGTGATTTATATTTTTATTTTATTTTATTTTTTTCAGTCAGTCAATTAAGGTTTTTTAGGATTATTGCGCTTTTTAAGTTGCTGCATCTCAGAAACTCTTTTGGCTTCGAAACTGAAATTTGTTAAGGCGCATATCATTGATAATAAATATTGCAAATTTTATTTTCTTGCAAATAGGTAGTGCTTGAACTTGGCTGGGCACTTCCTAGCCCTATGATCATATAGGATCCAAAAGGAATTTTGCAGCTATTCAAAAAAAGAACAAAAAGCAGAAAAATTGATACAATGAAGTTCAGCAGATACTATAACAAGTGATGTTCACCGAGTTCTAACCCATTGGGTAGGTCATTAAAAATAGGTACAGTAAAACCGGAATAAGTGTCACCTAAAATTACAGTTGTGATAGCCTTATGTGCTTATTGACACTTATCTCTGTAGGTATTTGACACTTGTCATTTTTCAAATAAGAATATAAAAAATATTTTTCAAATCTTAACCAGTGTCATCAATAAACAAAGACTACAGCGCCACCTGTTGTATCCATATGTTGATAACTTTTATTTCAGTACCAAACCAATATATCTAGTGAATATCAAGTGTTGAAATTATTTTATGCTAAATTATTTAAAAAATGTTGAAAACTGGTTTTGTATGTGTTGAATGTAGTGTATATGGTTTAACAAACAACAATATCTAAGAGCGTCAAATAATTATTTTTTTTAAATTATACATTTATTTTAATACTCAAGAACAAATTTATTAACAATATAATTTCTTTATTGTATTTAATCTTATTTCTAGTTTCCAATCATAAAAAAGGAAAAAAAAGCGAATAATTGCGGCATACCATCATAATTGTTATTGCTTTGAACAATCTTTAAAGCAGAATATATTTCTTAAAATACATTTTATACCACTCGTCTCAACCCGGCTGTTTACCCAGAATGGTTATTTACCATACCACACAGGGTACCTCCTCATCACTAATAAAAACACACAAATATTAACATACCATAATCGTACCACGACGAAAGAAGAGCCGGTGTCCCGGCATTGACTTTGGAAGGTAGTTTTGCCCTCGACACGCAATATTCATTGATTTTTTAAAGGAGTAATAGGCGGGACTTTGTTTCGCGGGGTTCCAGTTTGCAAGGTTTCGTTACGCGGGAACTTCTCATGTGGAACCTCGCAGCCAACTCGAATAAAATAATTTAAAACAAAATGTTTGTGTGCGTGTCAACTAATTTAAAGGCAAAAGCTCTATTGCTTTACATTCTGTTATAATCCCAAGAACTTCAGATAACTTGACCTTTATTTTACAGCATTTACTTAAAGAAAACGTCAACAGAATCAAAAATCCTTAAAAATGATTGGAATTTATTTTAATTTCCGACCTTTTGCCAAGGGTGGCATCAAAAAGCAAAAGAAAAATTATAAAAAAAAAGATTTATTACCTACTTTTCTATTTATATCATAGGAACATACCTTTGGTGTAAATAAACACGCAATAGTCACACTCGCTGACAAACTTATCGTGACTGACATCGATGTTATCCTCAGGGGGACGTGATTTGCTGTTCCAAAATACAAAGGTACAAATGCTAACCAAATGACACATGTCGTATACATCGTGAACCCTGAGAAAGAACAATATATTTATGTATATCATCAGCTGTCATTTGGTAATATATTTATAAAGAAGACGATGAAATCACTGTCATTTGACCACTAATGAAAACCAGTTTAGAAGCAAAATACTCGTACTATACTTACCAATATGTTTAGATTCGTTGAAGGCTTCTGGTATTTTCCTAGTTAGCACTGCATAAACAGTGCAAATGACAATCAGAATAATTGGATAGAAGAATGCTATCATGTAAGAAGCATCTATATACGAATCACAGACGAGAAGATTGTCTTCTCTTGTCGGGTAATGGTACATAGCGTGCGATGGTGCAATTATCATCCAAACTCCGTTTATTAGAATCTGTAAATACAAAAAAGGTATTCTAGTAGTTTAATAAGGAGATATTTAAGCTAAAAATATGAATATTCTTATTGCATATTAATCGCCCAAAACCATATAGCCGAAATTGAAAATGTCATAGCGCCCAAAACAGTTCATTAAAATTTTGATATTGTACGATTAAGGCAATATTACGGAACCTTTGGACGTTAAAACTTTTTGTGCTTTATGAAATTTCAAATAAAAAGAAGCGTTCGGTTTTATTGCCCAATAAAATAAAGACAAAATATTAAAAATGCCATATCACCAAAAATGGCCCTATCGTCCAAAAACTTTCTCGGAACAAAACGCCACAAAGCAAAAAATAAATTTCATATTGTGTTTGTTTGATTGGGCTTTAATGATCAATATTCTTGATGCAATTAATAAAAAACTAATTCATCTTCTGTTACCCGACGTTTTGCTGGCTATTTTCCAGCTTCTTCAAGGGATTTGTCAAATTTATTAGCTGAAGATTTAAAATATATGTTACAATGTGTGGAACTATTTCTATTGTTATTTTCTTACTTCTGAGTTAACTGTACTATTGCATTTTTTTTTTTTTTTTTTTTTTTTTTTTTGTTATG
Organism: Eupeodes latifasciatus; assembly: GCA_920104205.1. Taxonomy (NCBI): domain Eukaryota; kingdom Metazoa; phylum Arthropoda; class Insecta; order Diptera; family Syrphidae; genus Eupeodes; species Eupeodes latifasciatus. Next base: position 16,839 of record CAKKTC010000218.1, read on the forward strand.
AAAAGTTGAATAAATAAATAAATAACACAAATAAAAAGATAAATAAACGAACAATTTTAAATAATGGAACAAAAACAAAACAAAGTTAAAACTAATATTACAATTTATCACTTCTTATGGCAACACTATACAGCGAGCTTATGTTGTCGATGTCTTCTTTATGGTTCATCGTCATATTCATTTTTTGCTGTATTCTCAAGCTTTCTAGAGTGTAGCGGGTGGTAGTGCGGTTCTCCTTGTCTAGTATAATAGCATATATTCATTCATATTGCCCAAATCATTTTTAAAGTATCACCAGGTGTCATATGTGTTTAAAGATTTGGACATTCTGACAAAATTTTGTTTATTTTGGGCACTACCACATTTTGAGTTTTAAATTTTATCGGCGAAAATGTCACATAACCCAAGTAAGTTTGGCATTATTTCACGTTCACAAAGCTAAATAAGGCCAAATTTAGGATTTTGTGTTTATGTGTATGCAAATTTGCTTTAAATCCAAATTCCTTAAATGCAAACAATCTTTTGCATACACTCAACTTCGCACCTGAGCCCAAGCAGAGGGGTTGCAGGGGCTGGCATGACCCCCATACATACCCCACTGTTTACTTTGCGATATTTCTTACGAAGTTTCCCTTTTTGGACTTTATGTCTTTTATGATTTGGCTTATGCGTCGTGGGTTATAAGACATAGAAAACGATAGAAACCATAATGTAATGCCTTAAATAAATGTCACAAAGCCCAAAGACTATTTCATAAAACCCAAATTCAAAATTTAAAATTCTTTTGGCACAATGACAATTAACAATTTGGACGTGCTTTTATTTCAAAATTGTTTAGGCGTTACGACATTTGCATTTGGGTTTTGTTCGGCAATTTTGTTTAACTTTTTAGGCTTTGTGAACTTTTTATAATTTATGCGAAGAGACCTAACGTCAAGGTTAAAGTGAAACATCTATTAAATCGCGTTGTTCGTTAAATCTCAAGGCAATGATAAACGAACAATGGTCTAAAATTTCAATAAAAAAGTAACAGAATTTTGAAATTCACAAGAACTAAAAAAAATATGAAATATGAAAGATTGGGAGGATGGCATGGTTACGAAAGACTTCCATAACACTATCTTTACTGACGGGTCAAAGATGGAGTGTGGGGTTGGGTCGGGAATCTTTTTCGATTCCTTAAATGTCTCTTCGTGTTTTGGTCTACCTGATTTTACCAGTGTATTTTAATCTAAATTACTAGCAATTAGAGAAGCATACAAAATACTACAATGAAACCCAAAATAAAATAGAAACACTACTATCTGCACTGACAGCCAGACGGCTGTTATGGCTATCAATTCGGGATGAAGTATCCAGGCTCAACATCAACCTTCGTGTCACTCTTATTTGGGTTACGGGTCATAGACTCATAGTGGCATTGATGGAAATGAACGGGCTGATGAGTTGGCCCGGCAATGATCGGCACTTCATAACTCACTTGCGGAAAAAGTAAATATTCCTTTTGGAGCTATGAAGTGCGAAATGTTCTCAATTTTTCCAACCGGAGGTGGAACAGTCTAACGAACTGTAATATATATTCACGAAGATATGGCCTACCTACAACAAAACCGTAGCCAGAGTTACTGCAATATGTACCGAACATTGGCCGAAAGACCTCATTTCCTTTCTTCAACGTGACGACATAGCTCTAGTGTCGCTTAATATAAATCCGTCATAACATTATCTTTTTAACTTTTTTTTCAAAACACATAGGTCTTACGAGTTTTTGGTATCAAAACGGAGCTTTTATCAACGTTTAACAAATTATAATGTTAAAAATTTTTACGATCGAATCGATAACCACTTAAAATTAAATATATTTTGAAGAAGTTTGATAAAACCGTCTCTAAAGAAACCGTTATTAAATAAAAAAAATGATATGAACACATTTTATAGTTTTACATTGAATCCTGATAATAACTTTTTAAAGATGTTAAAGTATTTTCATGTATGCAGTAATGCAACTAATGAATTAATTAAGATTGCAGAGTCTTATTTTGTAATATCAAGCCATAACGCAGACCTAGAAAGTGTTTTCTCTTTAATCAAATTCGCAGTGAAAGATAAAGAGATAGAAACAAATGTTAACTGAGACTGTCAAAAGAATCATTATAACAATAATCCTTTAACGGCATGATTTTTTCAGCATCAGTGATGTGCTTAACAGTTACCAATTTGAGAAAGCATTTTTCATGACAAGAATATACTATTGGAGGATGTGTCAAATCCTCGCAAGAAGTAGAAGGTGGCACAAGCTACCTTAAAGTCTATAAAAAAGGAGTACCTAAAGTTTTTTCCCACGATTAAGGTACACCTTAGGAATATTTGACCCAAATATCTCGACAGTAGAAAGTTGACATTTTAATTACTGGTTTTTTTTTGTATACTTCAGAATTTTTAGAAAGTAGTTAGCTTATAGCAAGCGTCAAACAACGATCAAAAGCTCATCATTAGTGCATGTGTTAGTTAGCACAAATTACAAAACTTAAATAACATTTGATAAGAACTATTTCAGAACAAAAAATAAAATAAAGACGTTTACGATAGTGGAGCACTGGTCCTAAACAATGATTTTAATCTCACCTTATTTACATTTAAATCTATCGATGGACAGTTTAAGTTACATAAAATACTCATTCCAAATCAAATGAACACCGCTGGTGATGAGTTCCGCCTCGTTAATTCAAAGATGCACACAAGATAGCAAATAAGATGCATCAATTTCACCATTAATGAGTTGATGAAGAAATAGTCATTATTAGCACCAGAGAGAAAAAACTAAATGAGAGAACCAAATTTCCTCGTCTCCGTCTCTTCGAAACCTCTTACTCTCATTTTTTATAGCGTGTTGAATTCGTATCGGTGTATACATGTTTTCACCTCGGAGAAGAGTACACAAAAAAACATCATTTCCGTGAAATGCGAAATTTTTCATTTTTGTTTATTGATAGCCAAGAAGGCTATGTTTTTTAAAGTCTCATTATAATATTTGTAATTCTCATGATTTTTTTTTTTTTTAATTTTGCTAACATCTTGTCGTTTTTATATCTACAAAAATACTCCTATAATTAAAATTAATTCTAGCAAAACATTTTTGTTTGTCAATAAATAACGGAAGAAGTTATACCGGTAGTTCGTGGTGAATTTGCTTTTCCCTTCTTTTTCTCTAAGTTACAGATAGATGGCAGTAACAACCAAAACAAGAAAGGATGTGTGCAGAAAGTGTTTAACAAGGTTAAGGCTTATTAGATTAGACTTTACTTGTATATATGAACGAGTACATGTTTTTTTATAAATGAATGTTATGTTTATTTCAATAGTAATACCTTAACTATTAACTTAACTACTGTATTATCTAAGATATACTGCATTGAACTATTTTAAATTGAATTATAAAAGGCGGAAATAATAAAGTTCTATAGTTTACCGGGAATATTTATATAAAATATCCATATCTTCTGCAATTGCGGTATCAATCGATATTTTCTGGAACTTAGTGTTAATGTAACATTTATTTGTCATGAATTACTTTTTCAACTTTTTTATACACCATAAAAATCAATTATAAAATTTGGCTGTGATAATAATTACTTGAACACAGCATTTTCTATGTTTATAGTTATTCAGGTTTAGCCCTTAACTTTGATTTGCATTTATTTATGAATAGCCTAAAAAGTTTAGCAAACATCTATGAATAAGCCACAATGCACTTTCAGAAAAACTATAGTTAGAACTTTCCCTGACAGATTTTTCCTTGTCGCTCTATAACTGAAAGCTAAGATATAAATAGTTAGGACTGGAAAACTTATAAAAATGATGAATGAGACTTAAATTTTGGTTGAAGAACAAATTTGTATATTCTTTTCACAAAACCACTGAACTAGCGAGAATACAAATATTTTTACTTTTGTACAAAAGTACTTTGCGGCTTATGTAGTTAAGCCTTTAAAAGCAACACACTACCTTAGGGGAAAGCAGTAAGAATAGCTTATCACCTATTCACAAATCTTATGCAATGAAAATTGGCAACAGAAGTAACAAGTTGACGGTCCTTTTATTTAGTCTTTACTTAAATCACTTATTTTCAGCATTTTGGAAATGTCGTGACTAATATAAAGAAAATAAACAACGAGTAGGTACACACAAATAAAATAGGAATGGAAAAAAGAGATGAGTATATAAAAATGTTTTCAATGTTCCATGTTTACATTCTGTAACTCTCGTTTTCAATGTTCCTGCAACTCTCGCATCGACAAAATTAAGTCGATAAACTCTGAAAATTGAAACAAATCTCAGTTTTTTTTGCATCTTTCAACGGTCTGAGCGAAAATTAAACGCATAAACGCAGCTAATAATACAAATAATAGTTGTAGTGCTTTCAGAGTTTTATGTTTCTAGGTCCTAATTCTCATTGGACTGTTGCACCACATAATTTATTTTACTACTTAATGATTAAAACTGGCTTCAAATAACTAACTAATATTTATCTAAATGCGTAATTTAGAATTGTTTCTAAATCTTCATTGTTCTGGCACCTAACAAGAGTAATTAATTTCACTTCATATTCGAATGATATTACTCTCAAACGAACACAATGAGAGTACCAAAAAGTTGTTCATACACAATTTTGAATTTGAACACCTCTGAACAGCTGACTACATCCGCCATTTTTCAAAGGTGGTCGCGGTCGCCATTTTTAAAAGGTGGTGAGCAGAGAGAAAAGAGAGAAAATTTGTTTCTCTCTCGTGGTGAGTATGTGCACAAACTTGCATAAGTATTTGTTCCCCACATTTTTTTTATATGGAGTTAATACATATGCAAATTGGTGGCCAAATCACAGCTTGTAGGCAAAAAGAGAACAACCGTCGAAGTTGGTTCTCTCTATTAGTTCTTTCTCGATGATTAGCACGCCTTTGATGGTTAGATTGTATTTGAAGAAGCTGAATATGATATTCATATAGGGAGGCAGATCATAAGGATCATCCCAAGGAAGACCCTTTAGGGCAAAGCGAATGAAATTATGTTGATTATTTTTGATTCAGTACGTTTTCTATGAATTTCGTAATAGGGAGTCCATACACCTGCATAGCATATTCAAGATGAGGACGAACATACATGGCAAATGTACACAGAAAGAGTAAAATAGGGATCATTGAACTCCTTTGCCAAGCGTTTTATAAAACCAAGCATAGAACTTGCCTTATTGACAATAAAATTAATATGATGTGTAAATTCTAAGTTGGAAATGAACACCTAAATCTTTAAATGTGATATACAATAATCAAATACACTACCGATTCGTTTTTTAACAAAAGTTATCGTCTGGCATTTTAAAGGCAAGGCTATTTTTCTCACATCAAAATGTGAAACTATCAATGTCGGCTTGTAAAAGAATACGATCATGGGTGGACTTTATTATTTTAAAAATTTTCATGTCATCAGCAAAAATGAGAACTTCACTTGAGCGTAGACGATTCATCGTTAAAAGACAGGATGAACAGAAAATGGCCGAGATGGCTTCCCTGGAGAACACCAGATTGAGCAACAAAAGGTTCAGAAAGACAATTTCTAAATTTTACCCCATAGAATCTGTTTTTAAGGTATGATTTGATCCAAGCTAAGAAAAATTGTGGAAAACCAAGAGCTTTAAGTTTAAATAAATAATTCCGTGGCTAAGTTGGCCAAAAGCTTTAGAAAAGTCAGTGTATACACAATCAACTTCATAACCTTGCTCTGAAGCGTTTGAAAATATGTTTGAGAATGTGAGGAGACTTGTAACGGTTGATCTTTTTTTCATAAAACCATGTTGCTGTTCGCAAATGAAATTTTTACTAAAAAATGCTACACTTTCACAAAAAACTTGTTTGAACAATTTAGGAACGAAAATAGCTTTGCAAATATATCCGCCTTGTTAACTTTCTTGAAAATTGGTGTTAGAAATGACTTCTTCCATATACTGGGGAATTTGCCTGTTCTTAGAGAAAGTTTGAATATGACTGTGAGGGGTTCAACTTAAGCATTACTACACTTTTTGAATACTATCGGGGAAATACCATCGGGACCGGCTGAGAAGTCATCATTCAATAGGTATAAGAGATCTAGGACCGTACTCTGTAGAACAGGGATGTGACTACGGCTAGTTTGAAAATTTTCAAATTATACTTCATCAACTACTTCAGGGGTATTGAGAAATGACTCACGGAAGTTGGTTGCGAAAGCGTTACAGATATCAACAGTTTTATTTAATGAAATGTTCCTGTAAGTGAAATTAACTGGAAAGCAATCTGATTTTTTCTTTAAGTTAACAAGTTTAAAAAATTTTTTAGGATTCTCTTTCAATGAGGTGCTCATATCAGTAACATAACAAGCGTATACAAAAATAGAAGAAGACTTAAATTCATTAAAGAGTTCAACATAAAAAGAGAAGTTGATTGGAGACAGAGTTTTGAGGTAAGTTTTCCATGCCTTATTTCTTTTGTTACGCAGTAAACGTAATTCTTTTGTGTACCAAGGGTGGCTAAAGTTTGTATTTCTTGATTTCTTTAAGGATCTTACGAAAATATGAAACTGCTTCATCAATATTAGAAAATGCTAATGTATCAAAAATTCCAATTCAGACAACTTCTGGAAATTAGCTCTTCTGAAATCAAAATTATATAAGCAATAAAAGGAATTACTGTGTTCAATAAGGTGATTACTTAAGTCAAGAAAAATATCCAAGTAATTATTGATATAGATTCTAGAACAAGAGAGCTAATTGCGTCAGAAGAAAATACTAAATCGAGAAGTCGATTTTTTGAGTTCTTAATACAAATACAGCTTGTTTGCTGTAAGTCACTAAGAAGGCTTTTATTGAGAAAAGATAGTTCCAATTGTGAAAAAGAGAGAGAGATGAATTAAGCCCAGTTTCTGCCAAAACGAATACGTCGTGTGGGAATGATTGGGAGTTTAGAAAAATGTTAGCAGTCTTACTACGAAGTCCCCTTACGTTTTGGTAGAAGAGGGCAAGCCTTTTAAGTTTTTTGACTTGGTTTTCAAAAAAACACCTTGTTTTTGAATGTGTCTCAATTCTTCTACCAAAGTCTGCGGGCTATATATTTGTATTGCAGATGGAATCGAAGAACGTGGGATTCTTTACTAATTTAAAAGAGGAAACAAAGCTATTTGGTTTACTGATCTTAGTACACCTAATGGATGAGCTACAAGGTATGAGCTTGGTAGATAATAAGTGAGAAGTTATATCTTCTGGCGTTGTTACTGGGTAGACGAGATATAAAAATAGGTTTAGGTTTCAAGACAGCTTTAATAGGGATGAAATTGTTTATTAACTTTTCCAGTAATGGAGTCGCTATTGGAATCTGAATTTGAGTCAAAAATTTGAGGTGTATGGGGGATTCCGGTGGGATCTGTTAGTTCGTTTTGAGGGGGGAGAGCGTCCTTCTTTTATTAGACTTTTTCTTTTGCTTGTCAGGTACACTTTCTGCGTTATTAACACTAGAACCTGATTGCGTGAGAATATCTTCATTTGCAGAAGAGAAAGTAGTATGGATGTTGGACTGAGCTAAATCATTAGTCGAAGTGGAGCTATCAACCATGATGTTGGTTACAGAATATGCATTTAGTTTGCAAACTGCAGTGTTAAATGACTTCAGTAGCTCTTTAAAATCTTTAGAAAGTTTTAAATTGTCAGCCTTAAAACACCTACGCAAGGAGTATTAAATAAAACAAATAAGTGGGAATCAATATAATCAAACAAAGAAAGCAGGGGAAAAAGAAATAGGAATACAATTTAAAACAAAAAGCACTCACACATGGACAAGGGAACACTTTGAAAAAAAAGAAAAAAAAATACTACACACCTTACCATGGAGAACTTTTATTTTAAACAATATATCACTTATTAAACAAAATTGATTTTGATTAAAATACTATTGGAACAAAATTATTTAACATACATAGTTAGTAAATAAAAACAAAATCAGTTCACTTATTCAGCAAAATTTAACACCACTACAAATATTTGAAAACGATCAATAATAGAAAAATTAAAAAAAGATAGAGCCTAAAAAAACACAGCTTATGATTATAACCAGTGCAACCACTTTTCGAAGTTCCTAAAATGACAATTTGGTTTACAAAATTTTTAATTTTTAAAGGGCACTAATGAGGACTTTCAATGTTAGGATCCACATTCCATCATAGCCTCTTTTCATTTTTTCAATACTTAATTAAGTTTGAAATCAAAATTAAAGAAATCGATCTATAAAATAGCGCAATCTTGTAAAATTACAAATAATTAATTATTTTTGGTTGCCACTGTTTCGTACAATGAATATAGCTATTAATTTTAGTGTTTTGAATCTTAATTTCACTTACCTGAATAAAAATAAGAATTGAGCAAATGACCAATTGCGATTTGGGACTTATAAAAGATGGTCTCTTTGCCGACTGTTTTCCAGCTTTGAATATCCTTGCAATGCGATTCGTTTTAGTAAGAAGTGCTGCATAAACAACAGTGAAGCAGAACCCAACACTAAACCTATTTTTAAAAAAAACATACTTTTATAAATAGCGAATTATTAATAAAAACCTCATTATAATTTAAAAAGACCAGAATAGATAAACTCCAAACAGCACTTAGACAGAAAATCTCATAATAAAACATTGATTTTTTCCACGACTTACAAGTTAGCACTACATTTTTCGAAATTTAAATAATTTAAATTTGTTGTAAATTAGTTGTGGGAAAAAAATTGTAGCTCAACGATTTGAAAAAAAAGTGGTATGTAGTGCTTGGCTGATATCAAGTTAGTAGTACACTTTTTGATTTTGTTAAAACTAAGAATAAGAAATTAATTGAAGATTATTTGTTGTAAATTAGCTGTGGAACATTTTTTTACTTCGATTTTTTATTTTAAAGGGGGTATGTAGTGCTTACTTGACACCGTGATTCCAGGCATAAAACAAGGATATTCGAAGGTGTAACGATGCAATTAATTTTAGCTTTTTTGTTTAAAATGTTTGGATTTTTTTTATTTCTATAACTAATTTACAACAAAAAGCTACAATTAACTGCATCTTCAGTTTTTACTTTTATTATACAAAATGGTATAAAATTACAAAAACAATAATGTATAAGCAAATAAGTTCTAAGTTATTGAGTATTTTTATTTTAGTTTTTTATATAATCCACCAACAATTTAATTTTTATGTAATATTAAGACAGGGTGACCTCGATCGACAAAATTCTGTAAGAGTTCTCGACTTATACAAAGCCGCACAAAGGCTCAACATCGGCCTCATCATCGGTAGTGACGCTAACGCCCACCATACAGTATGGGGTAGCACGGATATAAACGACAGAGGTGAGTCTCTTTTCGACTATATTCTTAACACTAACCTACTCGTAAGTAACGTTGGTAATGAGCCAACCTTTATTACTAAAAATCGACAAGAAGTTTTAGATATAACTCTTGTCTCCGAATTCATTAATAATAATATTTTGAACTGGAAGGTATCTAAAGATCACTCCTTTTCTGATCATAGATACATCCAGTTTGACTTTATAAATGAACCACCTTGCCAACCGATCTTTCGAAATCTGAAAAGAACAAATTGGCCAAAATATAAGAGAACGTTAAATAGTTTAATAAAACCTGAACTTTTTAATACTCCCTCCAACATCGAAGATCTTGACGACAAAGTCAATAATCTAACATTAGCCCTAAACAAAGCTCTAGATACTGCATGCCCTCTTATACAAAAAAGAGGTAAAAAGAAGCCACACTGGTGGAACTCAGGGCTGGATCCACTTCGAAAAGAATGCAGAAAACTCTGTCTGACTGGGATTCATATAAAGGATCACTGAAGATTTATAAAAAAGAACTGAGGAAAACCAAACGATCGTCTTGGAGAAACTTCTGTAGTAACGTTGAAGATTGCTCCGAAGCAAGTTTTCTAATACCAATCCTCGAAAACATCTTCAAGGGTTGCCTTAATTTGGCATACATCCCGATGTCTTGGAGACAAGTTAAAGTTGTCTTTATTCCAAAAGCTGGAAAATCCAGTCATGTAAACCCTAAAGACTTAAGACCTATCAGCTTATCATCATTCCTTCTCAAAACTTTTGAGCGTTTGATCGATAGTCACTTAACTAAACTAAACTAAACTATAGTACGTACAATCGAATATTCCCTCCATCATAAAGAGTACACCTTAGTTGCCTTCTTAGACATAGAAGGTGCATTTAACAATGTCGACACATCTGCAATTGCACGTGTATTGACATCTCTGAAGGTAGATAAGTCGATCAGCGAATTGATTAATCAGGTGCTGATAAGCAGGATTATCAATTCAAAACTGGGCGATTTTACTACACAAAGGGGTGTCAGCAGAGGTACGCCACAAGGTGGTGTCCTATCCCCTCTCCTCTGGAACTTAGTAATAAATGAATTACTAACTACTCTAGAAAGAGAGGGATACAGAGTGTTTGCCTATGCGGACGATGTTGCTATTGCATGCAGTAACGGGTAAACATCCCAATATACTAAAAGAACTCTTACAAAACGCTTTAAATAAGCTCACCAGATGGGCTAATCGGTGTGGACTAGGCGTTAACCCACAAAAAACCGACCTTGTCCTCTTCACAAGGAAATACAAAGTTCCATACATTGACCCTCCCCTCATAAACGGTGTACCACTTAAATTCTCTGATCAAGCAAAATACTTGGGTCTCATTTTAGATAAGAAATTAAGTTGGAAACCTAATATTCAAGAGAGAATAAACAAGGCCACAGTAGCCCTGTAAAAAGGCCATTGGTAATAAATGGGGCCTAAAGCCCCGCATTACACACTGGCTATACATGTCGGTCATAAGACCGATCCTTACTTATGGAGTAGTGGTATGGTGGACGGCGCTAGATACAGCGACAAACCGCGATAAACTCAGCAAAGTCCAACGAACAGCCTGCTTGTGTATGGGAGGAGCACTTCGCTCCACCCCCTCCGCTTCACTAGATGTTCTGTTCCATCTAATACCGCTGGACTTTTTCAGCAAGCAAACGGCCGCTAACACTGCCATACGGCTTCAAGCCTCCTCTCTGTGGATCAATAATGGAATTGGCCACACCACTATTTTGAACTCGTTCAGAACTATAAGTAGTAATATTGACTACACCATATCCCATCCTCAGTTTAATAACTATAGCTTAAAGGTGACTATACCTCCCAGGTCTTCTTGGGAGAATACATCATTTTTGAACGATGGTCCTATAAACTTTTATACAGACGGATCAAAAACGGAGGATGGGGTTGGTGGTGGCGTATACTCAGATAGACTTAACTTAAGTCTCTCCTTTCGTCTACCCGACCATTGTAGCGTGTTCCAAGCTGAAATCCTGGCTATAAAAGAAGTCCTATCCTGGCTTAGAGAAAACGTTATATCAACTAATGATATACGCATCTTCTCGGATAGCCAAGCTGCGTTAAAATCCTTAGACTCTGTCTCTACAAATTCACTAAGAGCCCTAAATTGTCGATCATCTCTTACGGAGATGGCTACACAGTTCAACATTCACCTTTTCTGGGTGCCGGGCCATAGAGACATTCCAGGAAATTGCAAAGCTGACGAACTTGCAAAAAGCGGAACAACTTTACCTCTGCTGGCTCATAATGCTAGCGTAGGTATCCCTTTAGCTACATGTAAACTCATGCTAAAGCAAGATACCATAGAGAAAACAAACTTCAGGTGGAATAACACAACCACCTGTGTAGCGACTAAACGAATTTGGCCTAATCTTAGCACCAAGCGCTCAAAACAATTAATCTCTCTGAGTAGATTGCACATTAGCTACGTTATAGGTGTCCTGACTGGGCACTGCTTAATAGGAAGGCATGCTATTTGACTTGGAGCCCCTGCAAATGATTTTTGTAGGAGTTGCATGGACGAAGAAGAAGAGGAGACAATCTCTCATCTTCTGTGCACATGCCCTGCCTTATCACAAAGACTTAGAATCCACCTTGGAGACTACTACTTTAACGATACCAATGATCTAAAAAATTCAGACATTACTTGTCTCCTACGCTTCATTCGAAGCTCCAATTGGTTCAACGAGTTAAGCTGATTAACTGATCCATGTGGTATCACAACGGACCATACTTTGGTCTAAGTGTGTTGGTCGTCCCAAACCAACAGCCACTTTAACCTAACCTAACCTAATGGAAGAACTAAGTTTATGCAGCCCCAATGCAATCGTGTGTAGGGATTTTAATTCTAATTTATTAGTTGATCAGTCACTAATATATGATATGAGCACATCGAACTTGAACGCAGTGAATACAACAAATATAACACATTTTACCCATAACACATCTATGGGTTCCTTGCTTAATGTTTTTTTGTTTCAAAAATCTGAGCAACGTACAATTTTATGACCAAGTATCTGCTCCTGGCTTTTTAAGGCATGATATGATTTACATAACTTTCGATTATAATATACTAGCCGACCCGTGCTCGCGTTGCTTCGCAAGTTGTAACCACGAACATTTTTTGAATATTAGTATTAGCATATGAAAAAATTTCTCAATGGGACTGAGCATATTTTCTACAATAATATTAATTTTAGTTTATAATCAAAAAACACTTCCTTACCGAAATTAACACTTTAGAAAAAAAAACTTAAGTAAAATATTACGTAGTAAAGGCCAAGCCGCACGTGAAAACAAACAAAATACAAAACCATTTCAATTTTTTAGTTGAAAACAGAACGAAATTTTTGTCTATTTTCTTCTTTTCTTTCTTTTATTCATACCTAGAAACGTTTTTTTGCAACCGAAAAATATAGTTTGCGGTAAAAAAAAAAAAACAAATTTGTGTTTTTAATGTTCTCATACATCTATAGGTATGCGTGTGTAAATATCCATAGACACATTTTTTTATTCATCTGCTCATGTTCAGTGCAGTGCAACTGACTTAACCTACCTACATTTGTGTGCTCTTTTTATCGACGTCATTGTAAGTACCTTCTTTGAGTTATTTGTAAAGAAAATTTTAACTTAATTTCAGTTTTATTGTTCGAGGAAGTGATACAAAATTGGTAATTCAAGCTATTATAATAGAACTTTTTTATTTTTAAATTGGAAGAATTATAATCTATTCACTTCCTCCAACCAGAAAAAAAAAAAGATCTAATTGTTCTTTAGATAAATCGGCATTTCATGTGCATGGCACTGTTTATTTATTTTTATTAAATGTCCATAGTAACTTAAAAAAAAAGAGCCCACACTACTCAGCAATGTGACGGCCCTGACGATAGAATTATAGAAACAAAAAAATAATGTGTGTGTGTAGGTTAGTTGATGAACTACATATACAATGAAAAATTGAATATGTAGGTAGGTAGGTAAGAGAAAAAACGTAACTATTAAATGGAACACATATTAAGAGAGAAAGAGCATGGGAAGAAAAGAAAATTAAAAATGTTGGAATGATAATGAAATGAAACAAAGCAGCGACCTCGCGATTGTGATGGAATCTAATTTCCTGGATAAAATAAATTCAAAAAGTTTATAATTTTATAATTTGTTTTTATTTATTTCTCAGGTTGTATGTTTAGCTTAGAAGTGATTTTAGGCTTAAAATTTGCGCAACAATACTGACTTTATGAAGCAATGCTAATCTTTGTCGATTATTGTATAGGTTTTAAGATATGAGTGGTTGTATAAGTCAACTAATGAAAAAAAATGGACAAAAATGTAAAATTAATAATATTTAAGTTTGACAAATAATTAATGAAAAAAAAATAAAGCCATAAACACTCTCATAACAATATAGAAAATAATAAAATATATTTCAAATAAATCGGTTGACTACTTTCTGAGATCATGCGTTACGAACTTTAAAATGGTTTCGATTTTATATAATAGTATAGATGTATAACCGATCGTGCAAAATATCCAGTTCAACAGTTCAGAGAATTTAAACGCATTAACTATGCTTTATAAGAGGAATACCTTCATAGTTTTAACTGGAATTCTATCTACTACCTGCCAACGTCTTATCGAAAACAGGACTTCTTAAATGAATGTATATTAACGCTCTTTAATAGATACGTCCCACATATAGCCACAAGCATCACTGAAAACACTAAACCTCGGTTTACAACTAATCTTAAAACTTGACACAGCGTTCCGTTTTCCTCAACATTACTATACCCAACTTTTAACTGCGATTCGCTGCTCGAAGTGGGATAATTACTTCAACAGGTTAAGTCCATAGCTTACGGGATGAAGTCTGTGGAACAATCTTCGTCATTTAGGAGTCGCCAATAGTGAGAATAACTGTGTTAATGAAAAGGATGCAAATGAAATCAACAAAAATTTCTTTCAATATCATCGATTCATGCAACATCCAGTCATTTAGCTTCAACCAACCAAACATTTACATCCAGAAATAACGAATTTTAAAACGATATTTTCCGTTTTTAGATCAGTGGATAGTATGTAATTAGTTGAGAGCATATTATTTGTAAAATCAAAAGCTGTCCGTCTAAATTCCTTAAGTTCATATTACCTTTTAACATACCGTACGTTACTCATGTTTTCAACACCATATTTAAGTGAATACCTACTACAATGGAACTAACTAAAATAATACATTTTCCTTTTCTATCTTAAGTGTTTGAAAGAATTTACAAAAGCAGATTACTCTATACCTCGATTTTTTGAACCTCCTCACACGCCAACAATCAGGTTTTCGAAAAGGTCAGAGCTGCATGAAGACATTGTTAAAAGTAACGGAAAACATTCGTCTAGCCTTATCATATAAGAATTTGGTAAGGCATTTGATATGGTTGACATTCGGTTTGAAAAACTTTTTCAAACCTTTAATTTTTCAAACACTGCAGTTAAACTTGTTCACTCATATCTAACCATTCGCAAAAAGTCGGTTTAACTGATCTCTGATCTTCTTCCTACTTCACCTTGCCTCGCCTTGCCATCAATCCAAACAAATCAGTTTCCATTGTCATATCGAACAAAATTGTCGATGTATCATGTTTTCCACTTTTGACCCTACAAGGTGTTACTATCTCGCATGTCAAAACTGCTAAACATCTTGGAGTATTTTTTAACCGTACCTTAACTTGGAATATCCATATCAGTTATGTTGTGGGTAAAACTTATGGCATTCTACAAACCTTATGTGCGGTTCAGTTCTTCACTCAATTCAAAGTACGCATGCTTCTAGTAAAAACACTAGTACCAATACTTATTTATGGTTGTGAAATATTTTCGAATTCAATTATCTTGTCCGTTACATTTGTGGGTTACGTAGATATGATAGAATCTCTAATTTCTCAGATTGTGTCTTTAATATGAGCCTCGAAAACTATTTTAACTATTTAGGTTTTGTACCCTTTCTATGCACGCAAACACTCTCTTGACCAATCCACTCCAATACCTTAGAGATGTAATAAGTACGAATTCATATCTTAGAACTCGAATTCTGATACAACCAAATTCTTTGTATATTCTACACGTTTATGGAACTCGTTACCTCGTCACTTGAAAGCAATGAATGATGCTAGAAGACTGAAGAAAAACATTACAAATCACTACGCCCTGCTTTGATAGTATTTTTCTTTCCAATGCTTTTGTACTTAGATAAGTTTAATTTGTCTTTAAATTGTTTAAAGTCATCCATATGAATGCACAAAGTTATATGCCGAAATTTGATGAGTTTAGATATTCTTGTAGACATTTGGAAATCGATAGATCCGGGAGTGGTGGAGGTGTCGTGCTCTATGTTAAGGCAGGTCTGACGTGCAAATTGTTGTGTTTTTCACCACGTAGGTCTTCTTTAAATATTTATTTTGAGAAATAAAAGGTATTGTGAGGAATCTTCTTCTTGGTATTGTTTACAGACCAAATAGAAATGTCGATCTTACGCCATTTAATAGACTTACTGAGGAACTTATATAGTTAATTCATCGATTATTATCATTTTTGGTGACTTTAACAGTAATCTTATAATTGGAAAAAGTCTGTGAAAACGTGTGTTCTTATGATCTGCTTGTGCTTATCTGAACCACCTTATTTCACACCAACTTCAAGTACTTTATTAGACCCGCCAATGAGATTAACTTAAAACTTTTTTAAAATCAAGTTGTTATCTTAGCATTGAATAATTACAAAAAATACAAAAACATAGCACTTCTCAAGTCGCCTTAATATTACTCCAGATGGTCGAAAACTAGTTAAAATTTAGTTTTTCAAATGTAACATGCATGGGTGCAATTGGCGTTGACGAACTTTTTCCTGTTTTCTTAAGATCCACTCTGTCCCTGTTATTGCCCTACTTATAAGCCATGTTTTCATGATATAATGGGTTGGCTACAATAATCCATTTTTAATCACTTCGATTTTTTTTAAATCCCGATCCACTCTATATGTGGGTAGTAAGTCACATACCTGCAGACACGGAGTCTGCTTTAATTGAAAGCTCAAGGCCCTCAAAAGCCACACCGAAAGAGTGTGTATGGTAGACGAGCGATCTGATCAAATAGCACCATGAAACGTTAACCCCAATTATTGATATTAATATACTTAGCTAATGCGTGCGTGGCCAACATAAATATAAATTTCTCATAATCTTTGCTTGCTATTTCTGCCAAATGAAAATTCAATTCAACAAAAATTGAAATTATTTTCAAGCCCTTCCAGCGAATCAATTTTAAATGCGGAAATAATGATCGGAAGTCTTTTATTTTCATTAAATTTCTGGACTGTGTCATTATTTCCAGTTCGTCGAAAGAACACAAATTAATAAATTGTTTTTGATCTCTGATTCCACGACAAATTAACTTTTGTTTTGGTCAATTTGAATTCGAAGTCCATGATAAATTTTAGTAAAGTATTATTGAAATAAGTAGATTCCATTTCTGAAGAAAATATATATTCGCATCGAAGTGTGAAATTATTTCAAGGGTAATTTCGATAGTCACACCATTGCACATCGATTTCTAACTGCTTTCATTTTAACTGCAGGTTAATTTCCACTTAACTTCAAAGCTGTTTCTAATTTTATTCGGTTGGCAGACCGGCATGATTTTTTAAAAATGTCAAGTTTTGTTTTTGTTTTGATCTACTTTCATACACAATAAATATATTTCCTACTTAAATTAATTAAATATGTACGGTGTTATAGCATAATTTATTGATATTATCTTTTTGAAATATAAAATGCTTAATAATTATCAAATCATTATTTTTAATTATTTCTAACCAAATTAATAAAACCAATCATTGTATATAAAACATTACATTAAGATTTCATCAAAATCAAGTTGAAGAGCATACCTCTGTATAGCACAAACTATATTTGTTGGTTTAAGGACTAGCGCAAACGTTACCGCATAGCACATAAGTATCCCAGCTAATAAGATGTAACTAAGCTCACGTCCGGATGCTCTTACGATTGGCGTATCATTGTGGCTTTATATGTTAACAAAAACAATTAAGCAGAAAAAGAACACACAAATTGGAAAGAAAATGTTATCATAAATGGTCTGGGAATAGATTAATTTTTGGTATAATAGGATAGAAATGGAATTAATACGTATATGTAGCAATGTTTTATGTTTTCTATATAAACTTACCGCACAAAGACTCCCCCAACAAATAATGTCACTAAAATGCCAGTGGCACTAAATACCATCGCCCCAATAGCCCAAGCCGATTCTGGGCGTAAATAAACTTCGGGCAAGTCACGGCAGTACTCTTTTGTCATATCCGGTAATGTTCCCAAGGAGCAAGTCAAACACTGAGTCTCATCAATGGGATGCCGGATCTAAAACAGAAGGAAATTGGCATTGTGTTTTTGTGGGTGAATTATTTTTTCCGTCGATTCGATGGCAACTTTATTGAAAGACAACTTACTTGGTATGTTGAACAATTGAAACAATGCCAACAACAACTTTCACCTTCGACGTATTTTTTAGCCTGTCCTCGTTCGCAAGGGAGACTGCACACCGACTCTGGAGGTTTTGGATCCAATAATTTAAACTGGACTTCTGTAAAAAATATTTTAAAATAAATATTTTGTAGAAAAAACTTAAAAAAGTTAAATGCACAACTTCAATTATATATCATATGAATAACATGTTTTTGTACTGCTAAACAAATACAATCATTTTCATTCATTTATACTCGTACAAACAAAGACAATCTTAAGTGTGTTTGTTTAAGAGATGCAGAACTTTGAAATGGAATAAAACAAAAATGGTTTTTTAATTTGACGAGCAATTTATTTTATTCGAAAGATGATCTTCTTGCATTACGTAATTTATATATGATCTCTATCATATTATATGACCGCCATTACTGGCTCAAACGTAGTCTAATCTGAAGGTCCAATTTTCGACGACTTTTTCCAACAATTGATGTGCCCGTAAATCGGCAATAGCAAGGCGAATGTGTCCCTTCAAGTGGTTAATCGTTTCGGGCTTATCGGCGTAGACTAGCGACTTCACATACATATCTCCACAGAAAATAGTCAAACTTTTTTAAATCGCACGTTCACGGGTGCGTAAGGTGCAGTAACCAAACCTTCAATTGCGGCAATCTTGATTTGGCCCATTCACTCAAACTTCGCCTAGCCACTAGCCAGGTGATCCTGTGGCCTTAACATTTGAAATTCCAAAAAAAACTTAAAATAAATCACTTGACAGCTAATAAAATGGCAGCCAGTTAAAACAGTGTTGCTAACGAACCTGAAGATGTATGTCAAAATACTTCAAAATTCTGTATGTATTAAAATATGTCTGGTTGGATAAAATTCTTTATTTCAAAATGTTGTTAATAAGCTGAAAAAGAAAAATTGTTTTATAATCTAAAAAACGGCGTACTTTTTTATATCATCAAACCGATATCTCTTTACAGCGCTTTAAACTACAGCAGTTTTAAAACACAATAGTGCAAAATTTTAAACAACCTAATGTTAAGGGTTTAACAATTTACTAGTAAGGAATTTGCTAAATATTTAGCAGTTTACTAAGGGAGTCCAAAATTTGTCGTATGGATTGAGCAAATTGTTAAAAGTTAAAGTACCCATTCCGTGATTTTAACTTTAGCAAATGGTTAATAGATAGTAAGATGTTATAACCGTTTACAATTAGGTTAATCATCTTTTAAGTTTAATAAATTTCATCAATATGTTTTTATGCATGAGATATCATACATTTGTTTTATTCAAGACATTTTGAACAATGGCATGTGTCTTTCTCACATTTTGTAGATTCCTTTTTCTTCTTTTAGATGGAGGACTTACAATTACCGAATCTTGTGAAGCAATTTTTTAAGACACGGTGTTTTGTTCATGCGGCATATTGAAATACAGTATTTTTAATTTACAGTATTTTAAAATACAGAATTAAACAGATTTTTGGTATATCAACCAGCTCGCGTTGCTAAGTTAAAATTCTCTTCCTAAAAAAAATAAAAACAACAGGTACTTAGAGCTGTTCAATGAAAAACCTTTATTATATATATATACATGCACATTGCACATGTATCTGTATGTACCTACATTTTTTAAATTTTTTATTTCATATAACAATTTTACGTACTCGAAGGTACACATTAATACCGAGATGATGAGCGAATAATATTTCAGTTTCTCAAGAGAGGACTTTGTTGCTTTCCTTCTAAGCTGAGGAAAGCAGCAATTGGTAAGAGTAGTAATTATCCCTTTCTTTTCGGTGGTAGTGTCGTTCAAGTCTTTAATAATTGCCCATAACTTTCTATGGTGATGTTCTCTACAAACGTTTGGTTTTAAATGTAGTCTCTGAATGACAGCATATATGTATAGGTACTTGGTGTCACTCCTCCTCGGTGTACACAAAAGCACTAATAAAATAGGGCTTTAATCTTCTTATAATGTCAATATTGTCTGCGTTCAACAGAGTAGTTAAAGCGACCTTTAAAAGTTTGTGTCTTTAGTGTTGACGTGGGAGTTTAAAGAAGATGCTGAAAAGTCGCATGATATAGCATTTTCCTTATATCTACAACACTGGTGCCTTTTTTGAAATCAAATGATGTATCGTTAAGGTCTTTTACCAGGGATAGCTATACCAGGTTAGTTTGTTTCTATAGATGCAGTCGAACGAGGCTTTGAAATTGACGACAAGAAAGTGGGAATCGATGTAGTTCCTCTATAATACAACGCCGATATGGATCTACTGCTTGCAAACAACACACAATTTTTACATTTTACAACAGTATAGATCTTGCAGGCAATGTTAAGGGGACTGATACCTTTTTAGTTGAAGAAATTCCTCTTTCTTCAGAATCAAGTATACAAATCTGAGGTTCTATACAACAGGCATGATAACTTCTGATTATATATGAAGATAAGCTGCTGCAAACACCAAACCATATCATTGCCTGACGTTTTCAACAGCTAGACAGCGAGGTCGTTCGCTGTACAACATTTAGGGTGATTTCTGGTCAAATTGGTCAACTCCATATAGCTGATTAAGATTAAGACTCTGGAGTTTAAACGAAAGTTGATATTAATTTGTAATCACTAAGTCGTATTTTAATTTCGCAATTGAAAATCAGATGATCTAATTTTGAATTTGAAAATATTCCGAGCATATTTTTGAGAATAAAGCAAGAACTGTCTTTTCCATAATGTTTGTTTTTATTAGTGTCTAAAAAGTCGCGGGGTATTGAGTTACATTTTACCGATTCAAGGATAACAAGATATTTTATACAATTTGTGGTTAAAATACGCCCACAGACTTATTTAAAATTGAAGGATTAGTAAGGGGGTAACAAAGAACCTATATGTACGTGATCGTATAGTCATCGTTATCATTCTTTGTGTTTTTCAATCAAAGTTGGTGGACGCTGCATAAGAATTTGTTTTAAATACCCAACTTCGTATTATATGTATATTGTTGACTATTACAATTCCGTAATAATTTCCGAAATGTTCATGACATCTTTTTTCGTCTTAGAATTATATTTATGAAAATTTAAAGTTGATCAGCTCTAGAGTTGGAAAATCGCATCTTTGAGTAAATAAAAACAAAATTACGAAATGTAAATAAGAACCTTATAGCCATTTTTTCATTACTTCTCAACTTGAAGGAAACTCTCAAGTTAGTTATTCTAGAGGTGACACCAAAAAGTTGAATTTTGTTTTCACTATTTTAGATCTCAAGATTTTAAATTGTGTGTGTTTTCAACAGTCAATTTTAGATTTAGGTTATGGTTGTTTGTGTGGATTAAAAAATTCATAAAATTTAAATAAGTTTTGAGTGAAAAAAAAAGTTGCCAAAAGCAGCATGTTCTATGCGTGGGAAGATATTGTCAAAAAGTTCAAGAGCACTCACCTGGCCAGGTCTATCAAAGAAAAAACTTCCTAGTCAACGGCGGATCAAAGGGTGGCGGTCTTGGAGGTCATGAATAAAAACTTAGACATTAAATTTCTTGTCCAAACTCCAAACTTATTCTATGAGCTTTATTTATTTGTTTAAACATTTTTTCTGCTTTTATTATTAATTTTTTCAATTACATTTTTTACTCTATACTAATATGGTCTCCTTCTATTCAATAAGTAATACTAATAAGTATACATAGATATGGTATCTTCACAATGCTTAGCACAATTTTCATTAAAAAGTTTTCCATTTTGGCCCCTAGCAAAAACGTATCGTGTATGTATGTATGAACCTACGCAATTAATTTTATATACATACATACGCACAAAGTATAATTTCAATTGATTAATGTTTGTATCCAAGCAAACTTTTTTCGCTTTGCAGTGGTGATGAATACTTGTTCAGATAAAATTTAACTATTGCTGAATCATGAAGGTCCTAGATTCAAATATATTGAAGATAACAAAACTGTTTGGTACGTATTCCTTGATATGTATATTCTACAACTGAATTCTGCAAAATTACCATGCGCGCATAGAAATGCTTCTAACAAAAAATAAATTTCTAAAGCAATGAAGCGGAGCAGCATATTCTGTCTGATAAAAATTAGCTTATGAGGGTTTTTATTTTTATATAACGGAAACTTCATAATTATAAACAAAATCACATAAAAAGTGTTTACCGACCCAGTGAGAATCAGCGTTCATTATTCTTCTACTCTGAACGTCGAACTTGTCGAGTTGTAGAAGCTGAGTAAGGTCAATGATTCTCGAGAATTTTTCTCCAGATGAGTCCTCAAACTAAAGGACGTTCTTATCCCTCTACCTTCCCAAAATCATCATCCACTCCCACATAAACAAGGCATACCAGCCTACGTTTTATGTCACCAACTCCCATCCCACCTCCCACGTTGTAATGGCGAAAAAGCTAGACAGCGCTCCTATCTCCTACGCTCCTTCTCACTCTAGGTAAATTAGCTGAATTGCTGTTACCGAATCCCAATCTTTTCCTCACATATCAGAATGATGAATTAACATCAACTGATTCCTCACCCTATCTCTTCCTTCCCTACCACCTCTCATCTTTATTGGACTGGATCCAAGGTGTTAAACGACCCGTGCCGATGATCAGCCTGGCTGGGGGCCCAATTCAAAAATAGCCCAGTCTCTAACGGAGTATCCGGATACCTGGCGTACTCCGGATTAACTAGCCTTATCTGTATATGCGAATGCATATACAGAATGCAGACGGACCTCTTTTCTTCGCAACTCGTGGGATTAAGATGTATAAAATAAAAAACAAAAATGTAAAGGATGATGAGACCGGTATCTCTTCAGGACCGGACGGCAGTTTGGCGTCAAAGCCTGTTGCCGTATCTCTTGCGACCAACACAGAGAAGGGAGTAGTGGCTAACCATGGACCTACTTCTGCAGTTGGTAGCAACGAGGATATGAAGGTAGCGATACCTAATTTCAGTAGTGGCGGGGTTGTGAAAAATGGTCCTACCACTACTAATAAGAGAAAGGGGAAACTCTCAAAAAGCCAATACAGACAAAGGCGGCAAGCGGCGAAAATCCTAAAGGCGTCTGGTGCATCATCGGGGGCTGAAAGGACACCGCAGCAAACCGCTAGCGTCGTATGGGCAAAAAGCATACGTGCTACTACAAGGACCAGTAAGGACTCTACGTCTAAACGCGAAAGGTCTCTTGAGGGGGCCGTACCGACACCAAAACGGCCTCGGGTGCACAACACCAGCACTCCCCTCAATCCCATCAAGAAAGCCAGTTTCAGTGACGTCTTGAAGGGCAAAGTCGAGGTTGCGGTCATTGACAGGAGCGATGATGATGGCACAATATCGGCTGATCGTTGACAGTTGGTCAAGGTTAAGCTCTCGGGTGGATTTTTAAGCATTTTGAGGGAGCTTCCAGGACCACTTTCTTCCATAAGCGATGGGGGTAAGGCAAAGGATCCGCCTAATTATTGGGAGCGATGCTAACGCTCATCATACGGTATGGGGAAGTACCAATATCAACGACAGAGGTGAGTCTCTTTTTGAATATATTCTTGGTACTAACCTCTTAGTAAGTAATGTTGGAAATGAACCAACCTTCATAACTAAAACTCGACAAGAAGTCTTAGACATAACTCTTGTCTCAGATACTATACACCATATGATCTTGGACTGGAAAGTATCCAAAGAACACTCGTTCTCTGATCATAGAAATATCCAGTTCAATATCAATGTGGATGATAACCCGAGTCCATTGACTTTTCGAAATTATCGGAAAACTGATTGGGCTTCATACAGGAACTCATTACAGAGTTTACTAAAACCTGGACTATCTTGTCCTTCCTCTAACGCTAATGAACTTGACAATAAAGTCAATGACCTTACCTCAGCTATGAACAGATCGCTAGAAATTGCTTGTCCACTTATACACATAAGAGGAAACCACAATGGTGGGCCTCAGAGCTTGACTCGCTCAGGAAAGAATGCAGGAAACTGTTTAACCGAGCCAAAGCCGCAAGACTAGCCTCTCACTGGGATTCTTACAAAGAATCCCTAAGGATTTACAAGAAGGCACTAAGGAAATCTAAACGATCTTCTTCGCGATCCTTCTGTGGCACTATAGAAGAAACTTCTGAAGCCTCTAGGTTACGGAAAATTCTTTCAACTAATCCAGCGATGCCAAGCTACTTGAAAAATGCAGACGGCTCCTGGACAAATTCAAGTAATGAATCGCTGAACTTACTACTGGATACTCATTTTCCTGGAAGTTCTCTTACCGAGACTTGCAACGGTTATATACGTTCAAGTCCCAATACTACATATCCACAAGGTCTGATTACAAGGAACAAGCTACAATGGGCTCTCAACAGCTTCAAACCATTCAAATCTGCAGGACCAGATGGAATAACACCAGCCGAGCTACAAAAGACTTCTGACATAATTGCACCAATCCTTGAGGCAATTTTTACCAGCTGTCTTTACCTGGTCCATGTTCCCACGGCATGGCGAGAATTTAAAGTAGTTTTTATATCCAAGGAGGTAAATGCTCGCAAGTCAATCCTAAAGATCTACGACCTATAAGTCTATCATCATTCCTTCTTAAGACCTTGGAAAGATTGATTGATATCCGTTTAAGGGCAAGTATTGATACAAGACTTCTGTCTTTGTCTCAACATGACTACTGTAAAGGTAAATCGGTGGAAACAGCGTTACACACCTTAGTACGCACCGTCGAATATTCCCTCCATCATAATGAGTTCACTATGGTTGCTTTCCTTGACATCGAAGGTGCCTTTAACAACGTGGACACATCTGCAATCACATCTGCACTAATATCTCTAAATGTAGAGAGTTCGCTTCGGAAGTTTATTCATTTAATGCTTATTAGCAGAATAATTAACTCAAAACTGGGCAACTCTTCTGGCAGACGATTCGTTAGTAGAGGGACACCGCAAGGTGGTGTTCTATCTTCTATCCCCTCTCCTCTGGAACCTAGTGGTGAATGAAATCCTAACTAGTCTAGACAGACTAATTCTTTGGGCTGATCGGTGTGGACTGGGTGTTAACCCACACAAAACCGATTTGGTCTTATTTTCGAGGAGATACAAAATTCCATTTGTCAACCCTCCCCATATTAAAGGAATCCAATTAAAATTCTCAGACGAGGCTAAATACCTGGGTCTTGTCTTAGATAAAAAACTAAATTGGAAACGCAACGTAGAGGAAAGAGTCAAAAAAGCTAATGTAGCTCTCTTTTCTTGCAAAATAAAAGCCATCGGTAATAAATGGGGCTTACAACCCAGAATCACGCATTGGCTATACACATCGGTAATCAGACCGATTTTAATATACGTTGTGGCAGTATGGTGCACTGCTTTAGAAAAAGGTATAAACCGAGATAAATTAAATAAAGTCCAACGTTCAGCTTGCCTATGTATAAGCGGATCGCTTCGCACGACCCCATCTGCGGCACTGGACATCTTACTCTACCTAACACCTCTTGAAATTTTTAGCAAACAAATAGCTGCAAGCTCTGCTATTCGCCTCAAAGCTTCGTCGCAGTGGACTAACAACAACATTGGCCACTCCGTAATTCTTAGTTATTTAGAATCAATTCCAAAGCACACAGACTACACCATCCCCCAACTGCAATTCGACAGAAATTTCCAGATTTCTATACCTCCCAGATCTTTTTGGGAGGATAGGACATTCCTAGAAGATGAGTCAATCCATTTCTATACAGATGGGTCAAAAACGAAAGAAGGGGTTGGTGGAGGTGTGTACTCTGAACGACTGAAATTAAGTCTCTCATTCCGCCTTCCCAATCATTGTAGCGTGTTCCAGGCGGAACTTTTGGCGATAAAAGAAGTCTTGTCCTGGCTTAAAGAAAACGTGATATCAGCATCTGATATCCGTATCTTCTCAGATAGTCAGGCCGCTATCAAATCTCTGGATTCTGTCTCTACAAACTCTATAACAGTCCATAACTGTCGATCATCTCTAATGGAGATGGCACAACAGTTTAATATTCACCTTTGCTGGGTGACGGGCCATAGAGACATTCCAGGTAACTGTAAGGCAGATGAACTCGCCAGGAACGGTACAGTACAGCCCATCCTACCACGTTGGGCACGTACTGGCATACCAATCGCTACTTGTAAACTGTTGCTAATGCAAGACGCTGTGAGGAGGGCAGGCACCAGGTAGAACTACATCACCACGTGTCAAGTCACAAAAAACATCTGACCAACACTGGATTTAAAACGTTCAAGGTGCTTGCTCTCTCTAAGCAGATCGCATATAAGCTCGATAATAGGTGTCATAACCGGACACTGTCTAATAGGGAAGCACGCTAGGAGATTAGGCGTATTCTCAAATGATTTCTTCAGAAGCTGTATGGACGAGGAAGAGGAAGAAACAGTTCTTCATCTTCTCTGCACATGCCCTGCTCTGGCTCGAAAACACAAGAATTACCTAGGAGAGTTCTTCTTTAACAATCTAAACGATCTAAATCATATCGGCATAATCAGCCTCTCACGTTTCGTAAGAAACTCAAACTGGTTCCATTGAGCTTAGGAAGAAACCTCAAGATTCATGTGGTATCACAATGGGCCATCAAACTGGCCTAAGTGTGTCCGTTTCCATCTTGGACAGCCACTATAACCTAACCTAACCTAACCTATTCTATTGGCTATTGGTTCAAGCAGAAAAGCATAAGATTTTTAGGGATTGTCCTCAGTGTCAGTCTGAAACATTCCGTTCATTTCGTTCACTATGTCCTTTCCTTACTCTTAAATAAGATTCAGAAGTGAAAAAACCACGGGTTTGGATTCAACCCAAGCCCTTTGGCATGACGTGACGGTCCCACCGTTGTATAAACAGAGTAATTAATATAAGGTGCAACAAAAGGCTAGAGCAAGTAGGTGGGATTAATGCAAGAAAAAAAGCGTATTGGATTGGAATTATTGCAGACAATGTAAATATTTTCTATAAACTAGGGGTCAATTCGCGACTCTTTCTTAAACAAACTACGTTTAAGTTCTTTAAATCTTGTTTTGGCAACCGAAATTCCCCTAGAGCAATCGCAACTTATATCCATTCATAATGAATTCTTAAGTTTCTACCGAGATCATAATTCTTACAATAAGTATTCTAAACTCAAGCTTTGTCTCTCCAGTGCTACTTTATAAACTGTTTAAAATCTAAAATTTGCATAAGTTTACTTCATCTGGTTGACTGCTATGTAATTGAATCAGTAATTTGTTAAGTTTATCATACAAATTTTACATTTCAAGAAGCAAAGCTTGAGAAAAAAATGTAACCAAATTGTGTAAATCCGTTGTCATGCAAAATTTAACAGTTCGTTAACAAAATTGTTAACCCAACCAAATTGCAAACTTATCTAATGTTTAGATCTTTCAATATATAGGTATTAACTATTTAATTTGCATAAATTAATGTTATATTTTACCTGACATATTCAATCGCAGTTCGCCTTCATAATATTCGCCAACCTTAACCCAACCATATTGACCAACGGCAGATTGTTTAAAGTGTATAATATTATATCGGGCTGGACCATCACCATTTTCATCGAATCGAAATTCATCTCCACTCAAACCTGAAAATGAAATTTTTAAATTGACATATTAATTAAAATTAGATACAGATGAAAACATGTGCCAAATATATACCCATTCAAGAAAATTAAATCACAATTATTATTATTATTCGAATGTTGTAAGCTATATTATATTATATTATATTATATTATATTATATTATATTATATTATATTATATTATATTATATTATATTATATTATATTATATTATATTATATTATATTATATTATATTATATTATATTATATTATATTATATTATATTATATTTATATTATATTATATTATATTATATTATATTATATTATATTATATTATATTATATTATATTATATTATATTATTATATTATATTATATTATATTATATTATATTATATTATATTATTATTATATTAATATTATATTATATTATATTATATTATATATATTATATTATATTATATTATATTATATATTATATTATATTATATTATATTATATTATATTATATTATATTATATTATATTATATTATATTATATTATATTATATTATATTATATAATATTATATTATATTATATTATATTATATTATATTATATTATATTATATTATAATATAATATAAT